>SJYC01027864.1:0-14564 GCA_006408675.1 Madoqua kirkii | reverse complement strand
GCGGGGGAGGGGGGGAGGGGACACGTGCATACCTTCGGCTGATTCCTGCTGACGGGGAGCAGAGACTAACACACTGCAGAGCAATTAACCCCCAATTAAAACGAGAAGTTTATAAAAGTTTGATTTTGAAGGGCATTTAGTGTCACGTTATATCTGAAGCGAGATGAGAGTGAAGTGGAAGCTGCTCAGTTGCCTGTTTGCGACCTCATGGCGTTCTGCGGGCCAGAGTACCGGAGTGGGTGGCTGTTCCCTTCCCCAGGAGATTGCCCAACCCAGGGATTGAACCCAGGTCTCCCGCATTGCAGGCAGATTCTTTACTGTGGACCCACCGGGGAAGCCCAAGAATACTGGAGTGGATAGCCTATTCCTTCTCCAGCGGATCTTCCTGACCCAGGAATCGAACACAGATCTCCTGCATTTCAGGCGGATTCTTTACCAACTGAGCCATCAGGGAAATCCCTCATAAAACATTTAATGGGAGAAAAAGCAGGATATAAGCCTTTACATAGGGGCTCCCCATGTGGCTCAGTGGTAAAGAATCCAGGAGACCCGGGTTCCATTCCTGGTGGGGAAGCTCTCCTGCAGCAGGAAATGGCAACCCACTCCAGTACTCTTGCCATCCGTGAACACAGGAGCCTGGCCGGCCACAGTCCACGGGCTCACAGAGTCAGAGACGACTGAAGAACTCAGCTAAGGGAGATAAAAGAGAGATAAGGGGACAGACTGATACACAAAAAGGTTACAAGGAAACAGAGGGTCTGTGAGTTTCATCCCTGACTCGGGAAGATCCCCTGGAGGGGGACATGTCAAGCCACTCCAGTACTCTTGCTGGAGAATCCCATGGACGGAGGAGCCTGGCGGGCTGCAGTCTGAGGGATCGCAAAGAGTCAGGCCCAACTAAAGTGACTCAGTATGCGGGTGCTAAGTGCTGGGAAGGCAGACCCAGCAGACAACCAGAGCGGGGATCTTTCTTCACTTGGACGATTACGGGACAATGGCGAGGCGCTTATCTCAGTGGAGCCAAAGCCGGAAGATGACGGAGGGCCAGATCCGTTAGACAGGAGCGCAGTGGGGCTGGGCACAGGTGACGGCAGGTTCAGGGGCTGACGGCCGCCAGCGGGCCGGGGCAGCCCAGGCGAGCAGAGGGCGGAGGCGAGACTGCAGGGGCCATCAGAGGCCACAGCGTCGAGAGGCCCTGGGCTCCTGCGAGGGTGTTTTTTAATCTCCAGAGCGATGGAAAGCCACTGAGAGCTTTCAGTCCGAGGAATAGCTTGGTCAAAAACGCAGATTAGGGACTTCCCTGGGGGCCCCGTGGTCAGGAATTCACCTGCCAATGCAGGGGACACAGGTTCACTCCCTGGTCCGGGAAGGCTCCGCACACCGAGGGGCAACTAAGCCGAGCGCCGCAACCACTGAGCCCGCGCGAGACAGCTCTGGGCCGCCACAGCCAGAGGCGACTCGCACAGCCGGGAAGGCCGAGCGCAGCCGGAACAGGCGGCTGGACGGAGAGCGACGCGGAGGAACAGAGGCCGGGTGCAAAGCCAAATCGTCAGAGGAGAGAGACAGACACCTCAACACGAGCCGTCCAGAGGGACACAGGGAAGCCGCCGCCCGGATTTTAGAGCTTCACCTGTGTCTTACAGTTCTCTACGGTTCGAGACTCAGAACAGTCCACGTGCCAAGACAGCATGTGTGTGGGGAGCAAACTCTGGCCCCTCAGGAGCCACCCAGGCGTTGCGCTGGTTAGATGACACACCTAGCAGACAGCAGTCCTGGAATCAGTCCTCGGCTTTCCTCCTTTTTGGCCAGTCACATCGCTTGTGAGCTCTTAATCCCCTGACCAGGGACTGAACCCCCGGCAGTGAAAGCAGGGAGCCCTACCCACTGGAGCTCCAGGAAGCTCCCAATCAACCCTTTTTAAATGAAGAAACTAACCGAGTATTTAGAGCAGAAACAAGCTTATGAGGTATTCACAAGGAAAATAGAAATCAAACCCAACTGAAACGACGCAGCAAAACACTCAGCTGTGTGTCCGTTTAGGCGAACCAGGGCTTGGTCCCCGCTCCGCTGTGTATCAGCTGTGCGGCCGGGTGAGTCGCTGAACTGTCTCCGAATCTCAGCTTCCTCATCTATGGAAGGAGAGCCGATCTAGCTCCAGGACACCGTTTTTTCCTGAAGAACAGTTTAAAAATGCCTGTTAGCGTGCTGCACAGGGCCCAGTTTCCAACAGTCGCTTGGCGAATCTCTACAGGTACTCCAACTGTGAGAAGGCGCACACAAATCGCGGGGAGGGGGCACTGAGCACAGGCAGGTTGCACGCTGGGCCCATATGACCACTTACTTAAAAAGAAAATCCTTCCTAGTTTTCGTCCACATACAATGAGCTGCCCTGCTGGCTCGGATGGTAAAGGACCCACCTGCACGCAGGAGACCCAGGGTTCGATCCCTGGGTCGGGAAGATCCTTTGGAGAATGGAATGGCTACCCACTCCAGTACTCTTGCCTGGAGAATTCCCTGGCGAGACCGTTGGGTGGCAAAGAGTCGGACACAACTGAGTGACTAACACACTCCTGTGAGATCAGGTGTCCGCGATGAAAGCAAAGGGTTAGCGTAAAGGAGACTGTGAAATTGAGCTGGTGTGCTCATCCACGGGAAGTAGCAGCAGATGAAAACCACGTTTCATACGGGATCAAACCAGTCCATCCTAAAGAAAATCAAACCCGGAATATTCACTGGAAGGACTGATGCTGAAGCTGAAGTTCCAAGACTTTGTCCACCTGATGTGAAGAGTCAACTAGTTGGAAAAGACCCTGATGCCGGGAAAGACTGAAAGCAGGAGAAGGGGGCGACAGAGGATGAGACGGCTGGACGGCATCACTGACTCAATGGACGCAAATCTGAGCGAACTTCGTGGAGATGGTGAAGGACAGAGGAGCTGGCCGTGCGGCAGTCCACGGGGCTGCAAAGAGCTGGACACGACTTAATGACTGAGCACCACCACACACAGCCAGCTGCCTTTGAGCTAAAAAGGCTGAGCTACTTTCTTCTGATGTTTTCCCCATAACTTCATTTGGGATCATAGGGGCCCCCATGGCACAAACAAGGGAGTCTTGAAAGTTCTTCCTATTTTCAGACAAAAAGAATAAGTCCCCAAATAGCTGAAGGCCAAAACTCGAGATACACACACACACACACACACACACACACATTTAAAAATTTAAAGAATACTTTCTTGGCCACGTTGCATGGCACGTGAGATCTTAGTTCCCTGACCGAACCCACAGCGCTTCCATTGGAAGAGCAGACTCTTAACCACTGGACCACTGGGAAAGTCCCAAGGAAACACGTATGTAAGGCTGAGTACCCAACAATTTTCTATTTATCAGATTTTAAGAATCAATAATCACATTCTACCAGCTCTTGTGTATAAGCTGCCTTTTTCTTTTCCAGGTGTCCAGAAAAAACACCTCCCTATGAAAGAATAAAGCAAAATTCTGTCTAGAAAGCTCTTAACCTCGGTGACCGAGACTGGAAGAAACAAAACGCAATATTTTTCCTTTTAGGAACACACAAGCATCTATGAGTTAACTTAAGAACCCCTGAAGCTTGCTCGGGAATCAACAAAAACAAATACAAGTTTCTGGTTTTTTTGTGTTTGTTTTTTTTTAAAGAAAAGGTATTCTGAATATGAAGAAGCAAAAAGGAAAAAGTTGAAAGGGAAAAAAGGAGGTGGCAGAGCCGGTGTGGGCAGAGGTTTACGTCTGTTCTGCAGGCCCGGGCTGCAGCAACCTCAGCCCTGGGCCCAGCTCCCACCGCACTGTGTGCGCTGCTGGAACGGAAGCGCGCTTGTGGGCTGGGGCAGGACTCCACGGCTGCAGACGGCGTCTGGTGGTGAGACCATTTTAAAAATTATTATTATTTAATTCTCGATGGCTTTGTTTCGATGGCCACCAGTTTCATCCCAAACAAGTTGAATCGAATCCTGTTTCTGTTCCTTCTGGCCCATGGGAATGTCTCCCCTTATCTCTCTGTGAAATATGTCACACGTAGAGAAGAATGTATGAGGAGACGCAAGGGGAACTTTCATAAAGACACTTGTAAACCCAAGCCCAGACACGGGCCGGGCCGTGCTTTCTGACGGCCAGATCTCAGCTTTCAGACTCGCTGAGAATCAGTTGTTCCGATGAGGGCTGTGGCTGCATGGCTAATGCCCCTAAAGTAGACACACGTATCAACTTTACGCAACAGCAGCAAGTAAAAATGTGTTCCTCTGAGCTCTTTCGGATGGTCACAGCAAACCCAGCTGGAAGAGAGCTTTTGAGTGATGCGAGGTTTTAGTTTCATTTCTATGGGAGCGGGGTGCAAGCTCAGGCTGACAGTGGCTAACAGCTGTCCTGTCACGACCAAACTGGGATTTAGGGCACTCCGAGGATTTCTAATCTCTTAAAGTGAAGACCCTTTGGGTGGTTCAACCAGGAGTATGCTGTGGGTCTGGGAATGTCAAGGGTACTGTAAATGAGAGAACAGGATTCCAGCACTCAACCTGTTTTTGTGACTGTCTTTGCTGTTTGAAATTCTCTGAGTGCACAGATGTTTGAACGGCACGATCATGTAACCTTCTGATGCGTTTTAAACATCGGAGAGGAGCTTCCTGCCTCAGGTGAGGATCATACCCGCATCGGATGGGTGATGAGCTGGGTCTGCAAATCAAGACAAGCCTGCCCAAATGAAACAAGAACTAGGGCAAAACCGAAATGAGTTTCAGCCCAAGGGAAACCGAAACAGCAAAGGGAAAAAAACCAACTCCCCTTTCGGTCCACGTGGTCTCTGCAGTCCAGGCACGTCCAGCATTAAGCCTGTGCCCACGACTCTGCACTGGCTCAGTAGTGCCTCCTCATCCCAACCCAGCCCGACCTGAGCTTCAGCACGTGCCCTCATCTGCAAACAGGGTCTCTGCAGATGTGTGTGTCCGGGGTTGGGGGAGCCCACAGTTCCGGTAACGAGTGTCCCTGTAGAAAAGGGGAGGATGCCGGGATGTACGGAGATGAGGGGCGTGTGACGGCTGCGGCGGGGGCTCAGGTGGGTGGAAGGGCCAGCGGCAAACGCCAGAGGCCAGGAGGCGGCAGAGGCGGTGTCCACAAGGGTCCCTGCCCACACCGTGACGCGGGGCTCTGACCTCAGAACCGCCAGAAAATGAATTCCCGTTGTTTCAAAGCCGTCAGGTTTGTGGTAACCTCTTACAGCAACCCCAGGAAATGAACACACTCATAAACTTGACTCCTTTCTTTTTTTAACAGTGTAATTTAGGGATTCATTTAATTTCAGAGACTATACAGGTCAGAACAGACTCTCCTACTTGCCCAAAAGTATATGCAAAAAAAATAATAAATGATCTATTTTAGAGCTTCCTACTGTACATTTAAAATATTTTAACAGTCTCAAATACAATATTTAAAATTTTTTCATTTTTAAAAATAATTTCTGCTGGATTAGAGTTGCTTCATACTGCTGTGTTGGTTTCTGCTGTACAGCAGGGTGAACCAGCTCCACGTATACACGTACCCCGTCTTTCTGGATGTCCTCCCCACTTAGGTCACCACAGAGCACTTCGTGGAGCTCCCTGAGCATACAGTAGGTGCTCACCAGTTACCTGTTTTGTGTGTGCTGAGCTCAGTACCTCGGTCGTGTCCGACCCTGTGACCCCATGGACTGACTGTAGCCCTCCAGGCTCCTCTGTCCATGGGATTCTCCAGGCAAGAGAACTGGGTAGGTTGCAATTTCCTTCTCCAGGAGATCTTCCCAAGCCAGGGACTGAACCTTCAACTCCTGCATTCACAGACAGCCACAGTTTAGTGGCTAAACAACAGCAACGTACTGTGTCATGTCATGCTGCATTATATGATGCTGTGTTGTACAGTGTCTTATGCTATGCTGTGTTGCCAAGTTACATTGTCTTACGTTATGTTTTATTACGGTGTGTCGTAACTAAGTTAATCTGGGGAGGCACCTCTCCCAAAGGACCGTTTCAAGAAGAGTTTTGGCTGGGGTGCTGAACTGTAATAGGCATCAGATGCTGCTGTGAGCTGCAATCCAGTCTGCCCTGTGTACACTTCCGAGCGGGTGACTGAGGACGGAGTGGATTCGCAAGTCAGGACTGACACTGGGTAGGCAGCACTGGCCTGCAGCACGGGAGGCACGTCCTAGGAGGTGCCCGACCCAGTTCACTTGGGATGACAGTCTCTAGGTCCATCCGTGTTACTGCAGATGGTGTTATCACTGTCTTGGACAGCAGAAATTAACGACACTGTAAATCAACTACACTTCAATAAAACAGATTGCAGAAAATTAAATGGATTAAAAAACCCCACAGATTGTCTGATAGTCTAAATGAAGAGGGTTGACGGAAACCTGCTTACGGCTGCCTGTGAGACGATGCAGGCTCCTAACACTGGGTAGGGACCTGCAAGGGGTGTGTGAACAGAGAGGATGTGGAGCAGTGTTTAGTAAATAATTAGGAAAACCACACTGGGCCAGGAGGCGGCTGCAGAGACAGAGAGAGAGAGGGAGAAAAACACTCAGGAAGTCTCTTAACGCTGCCTCAGAACACTAAAAGGGAATTCCTTTTCTTTGCGCAGAAACCATACAGCGCCTTTTTGTGACGCATAATTGACTGACACTGTTGTCCTCATTTCCGCGGTGCAGCAAAGTGGCCCAGTTAGACACGCGTATGCACTCTTTTTCATATGCTTTCCCATGATGGTTTTTCACAGGATACAGAATATAGTTCCCTGTGCTATATAGTAGGTCTCTTGTTGTTCACCTAATACTTCTACAATCAAAGGTAAAAACAAGAAAAGAGAGACTTGGAAAAACATCCACTTTCTGAGTTTCAGAAAGCTGCTGTGAACGGCATCCCAAGACCGAGCTAATTCATTCCATCCTCAGAGGGGATTTGTGAGCACACACCCGAGAGGCCACAGTGCCCACAGGGAGAGGCTTCAGCGCCCGAGACTCTCCGCTCTCCGCCCCGGAGCAGGGACAGAACCTGCAGCGGCAAGAGCAGATGCCACCATAAATGCCCCCCCCCCAAGAATTTGCCCAAAGGCACTTTCTGATGTCCTAAGAAGCAATGCGGTTTCTTTCGGCCAAGCCAGGAAGCTACGGGTCTTAGTTCCCTCATCAGGGGCTCTACCCTGCTTGGGACGTGCAGGCTCTTAACCACTGGACTGCCAGGGAAGTCCCAAAGTTAACAGACCTTTAAGACCACAGGATCCCATTTTCACTCGTCTCCTATCAATTTTATTTCCCATGCCTATATATATAAAAAAAAAATCACCTTAATTGGATATTTGCCCTTTAGTCTGTGGAACACACTATTCCACAGTGGCATACTGGCAAAGAATCCACAGGCCAACACAGCAGAGGCAAGAGACACAGGTTCAGTCCCAGAGTCGGGAAGATCTCCTGGAGGAGGAAACGGCAACCCACTCCAGTGTTCTTGCCTGGAGAATCCCATGCACAGAGGAGCCTGGCAAGTTACAGTTCATGAGGTCGCAAAGAGTGGGGCACGGCTGATCACACACACACGTATTATTGGGAATGGGTAATTTTCAGTTTTCAAGAAGAAAGCTTATTATTTTAATTTAACAAGGTAATAAAGTGATATTAAATTGATATAATGTTAAAAAAAATTTTTTTTAATTACCTTCTCCCAGTTTGAGGACAAAGCTGAATACTAATTCTGTAAATTCGTAATCATTGTGAATGTTGACAAAACAGACCAGAAAGATGGCTTGCTTCTTGCTTTTACAGAAGAAATGATGGCATGTAAATGAAAAGAATCTAAGCTGGCCCATGGGGGGAAGAGAAGCAAATACTGGTTTACATCAGCTTAAAAAAAAAAAGAAAAAGGAGAGAGAAAGAAAACAAGGTTGTCAGAACCTGCAAAGGAGAGAAACTGACTAAAAGCAGGTCCAGGGGAGTAACTGCGAAACAGATGGTGCGCTTAAATCTGTTTACTGCCAGGAAGTCGATGTGGCCCAAAAGCCGATCACACGGCACCCAGGCTCCAAGAACACGGCTTCCTTGCTTAATTACACTGCAATGTATATATTTCTTGGAATCCAACCTGGCCTTCCAGCCTGGAGGAAAATCCCATGGTAGGCTGATGAGCTGAACTTGCCTCTGGAAACTGGGCCATGTGTTAAAGATCAAGCCGCGCTGCCTCAGTGTTGGCACCGCCTTTCGAATCCATCTGTCCTCAGCTCAAGCCCCTCTCCTCTGCTCCCGAGTCCTGCGACCCTGAGGCTGGCTCCCCTGGGTGTTCTCAGAGCCATGGTCGTTGGGGAAGGGGGAAGGACTCAGGCAAACGCAGCAAGAGACCAACGGGAGGTGTGATATAAACCAGCGGGACCCTGTGCCTGGCAGCGGGCTTGCAGTATCAAAGGCAGCCGTCCCAGCCCCACAACGTGCCAGCTGCGGCTCTTCCTGCGACCACCAGCTCTGGGCCGGGGGCCACGGGCAGTCAGCACCAGCCGTGGCCCTGCTGTCCTCGTGGGATCTAATCCCCAGTGTCAGGATGGATGGCAAGCAACTGCTCATCCAAGCAAACTAAGTGTCCAGTGCCCTGGACCGCAAGGAGATCCAAGCAGTCCACCCTAAAGGAAATCAGCCCTGAATACTAAGTGTCCAGTGCCCTGGACGGCAAGGAGATCCAAGCCGTCCACCCTAAAGGAAATCAGCCCTGAATACTAAGTGTCCAGTGCCCTGGACGGCAAGGAGATCCAACCCGTCCACCCTAAAGGAAATCAGCCCTGAATACTAAGTGTCCAGGGCCCTGGACGGCAAGGAGATCCAACCCATCCACCCTAAAGGAAATCAGCCCTGAATATTCACTGGAAGGACTGATGCTCAAGCTGAAGCTCCAATACTCTGGCCACCTGATGTGAAGAGCTGACTCACCGGAAAAGACCCTGATGCTGAGAAGGACTGAAGGCTGGAGGAGAAGGGGACAACAGAGGGTGAGATGGTTGGGTGGCATCACCGACTCAGTGGGCATGAGTTTGAGCAAGCTCTGGGAGACAGTGAAGGGCAGAGAAGCCTGGCGTGCTGCAGTCCATGGGGTCGCGAGATTTAGCCACTACCCACAGAAAAGAAACACGAATGTCCCTTCTACGTGTGAAAAGACTGTGGCTTCAGCCATGGTGCAAGAGACTCAGAATAACACCTCCACACACCACCTGTTGCTCACCAGTTTGGTGAAGAAAAAAAAACTTGATCCCACACTGTGTTGGCCAGAGTGTGGGAAAGTCAGCCGCTCTCCTCCACGAAGAGAGGCTCAGTTGTGTCCGACTCTTTGCGACCCCAGCTCGCCAGCCATGGGATTTTCCAGGCAAGAATACTGGAGTGGGTTGCCATTCCTTTCTCCAGGGGATCTTCCCTACCCCGGGACTGAGCCTGAATCTCCTTCATTGGGAGGTGAATTCTTTACCACTGAGCCACCAGGGAACCCCAGTCACTGTCATGAGTGAGTGAGTGAGACTTGCTCAGTCGTGCCCGACTCTTTGCGACCCCACGGGCTATACAGTCCATGGAATTCTCCAGGCCAAAACCCTGGAGCAGGTAGCCATTTCCTTCTGCAGGGGAACTTCCCAAACCAGGGATCGAACCCAGGTCTCCCACATTGCAGGTGGATTCTTTACCAGCTGAGCCACACGGGAAGCAATCCCTGTCATAAGAGGCACTCAACAGCCTGCTCAAAAGCACCCATTTCCAGCACAAAACCTGAAACAAGAAGGCAGAAGTTCAGGCAGGACGACAAATCTTTCACCACTCTGCACACATCTGGGGAAACCCAGTGAACGTTGATTTGGGGGTTATTACACACTTTAGGGAGTGGGCGAATCTGTAAACACAGAATCTGCAAATAACACAGAAGGACCGTAAGTGTTGACATGAGTTGTCTCCAGGAAGGAAGACCAGGTGAGTGAGACACAGGGATGGAAGGGAGAATTCACTCTTGAGCGAGTCTTTGCTACTTTGGGGATCTTTGTAACAAGTATGTTTATTATGCATCCAAAAAGATAAAAGTTTCAAGAAACTGCACCAGTGATGAGACTTGGCCATCCTGTGTAAGACATAAGACATCCTTTTGCTATAAGTAAAAAGAGGGTGACAATGTCAACCTCAGCGGGTGGGGACTTCCCTGGTGGTCTGGGGGTTAGGACTCTGGGCTCCCGAGGCAGGGAGGGTCCCTGGTCATGGAACTGGACCCCACAGGCCACAACTAAGAGATCACGGGCCGAAACTGAGGTTGCAGATCCCATATGCTGCAGCTAAGACCCGCCCGACACAGCGAAATAAACCAAGATGTAAAACTCGTTGGGTGGTGGGAAGGCTCTAAGAAGAGCTGTTGGGAAAAGGGTTTGGAGCAAGGGCCTGGCCTGTACCAAGCACTGGATAAAGAGGAAAGGCGCTGTGACCGATTCCCTTTCCCTCTCTCCTGCAGACCCTGACTCCTAAGGGGAAAAGGCTTCGGTCCTGCTCCTGGAGACACTTTGGCTTCTGTGACCCTGCTCACACCCCGTCCTCTCCCAAATCCTCTCCCCACTGCATCCAGGACTACGCCAAGCGCTCAGGCTGCTTGCTGTTCTTCAGTCACCGAGTCGCGTCTGACCTCTGCGACCCCACCGACTGCAGCACGCCAGGCTTCCCTACCCTTCACTACCTCCCAGAGTGTGCTCAGACTCAGGTCCATTGACATGAGCCAGCTCATCCTCTGCTGTCCTCTTCTCCTCCTGTCCTCAGTCTTTCCCAGCATCAGGCTCTTTTCCAACGAGTCACCTCTTCACTCTATATCCATCCTCTTCACTCTATATCCATTCTGCTCTTTAATAAACAAATAAATAACAAAGTCTGATTTTGTTCCACATGGCAGTGGGTTCGGGTGCAAGGACCCTCCACCCCAGAACTCCCCTGCAGCTGCCTGAATGGAGCAGGCAAGCCAGTTCTGGCCAGCGAGACAAGGGCAAAAATCGTCTTGGCATTCCTTCTTGCATAGAAAGCAGAGCTTCATTAGGAGGCGGCACTGGGCCTTCCCTTCTCCTTCCTGCCTGGAACATGGGTGTGATGTCTGGAAGAGCAACCGCAGTCTCGCGACCATGAGGAAGCCAGCCTTCCACTATGACAGGAGACGAAGAAAGAAGAAAGGAACTCAGGGCTCTGGTGAAGTTGCTGGGCCATCAGAGTCCATCCTCAGTCAGAGAAGAAAAAATTAAGCCCTTCCTCACTGAGGGCACCGTGGTAGGCTTTTCTCATCTGCACAACTGAGACGTGACTGAACCGACATGGCTCCCCACAGAAAACTCAAGCACAGAGGATGTGGAGGGCCTTCATCCCCTTCCTCACTCCCCAGAAAAGTCAGCTCAGGTCACAGGCCAGCCGCCACCAGTGTGCTCCAAGTGCAGCCCCAATCTCAAGCCCCAGACCCAGCTCGCAAACGCCGCTGCCCGAGGCCCCCAGACCTCTCGTGCTCAGGCCACCGCCTGTCTCTCTCTGCCCACAAACAGACTTCTGCTCCTGATCCCTGTTCAGGGTCCTGGTTACCATCCAGCCACCCCATAAAACAGGGTCGGCCTCACAGGCCACTTTGATCTGCCCTCGCAGCTCTGAGCCTCAAATCCCGCATCTCTAAACTGAAATGATTACAAGACATGTTTCTCATGGGGTGTGGTGAGAGTTACATCACACCCCTGGGCCTCCAGCCGCTTTCCCGGGAAGAGAATGTGCTGACCGAGTGAACGCACAGATCCAGGGGGGCTTAGCAGTTAATCATGACCTTGGACACAGCTGCCTGGATTACACGTGTGTGCACATGGCTCTTGGCAGATTTCGGTTGTTCTTAGTTTAAGACGACTGGCGGGCTCTGTGGGCCTTGGAGAAGCCGGGGAAGCGGCGCTGGGATGGAGCTGGCGCAGCATCTGCACTCCGGTTGCCTGCCAGACGCTGCTCTGAGGGCTGGGGGCGAAAGCAGCGAACACGTGGTCAGAGCCCCTGAGATTATTGTTTCTCTTTTGGAGAGAAAAGTTCACTCTGTTTCAGAGGCTGGCAACCGGGGGAGAAGGCGGCTATTACTGCTGTAATACAGTCGCTCAGCCACCTTTGACTCTTTGTGACCCCATGGACTGCAGCCCACCACGCTCCCCTGTCCCTCACCATCTCCTGGCGTTTGCGCAAACTCATGTCCACTGAGGCCGTGATGCAACCCAATCATCTCATCCTCTGTGGCCCCCTTCTCCTCCTGCCTTCACTCTTTCCCAGAATCAGGGTCTTTTCCAATGAGCTGGCTCTTCGCATCAGCCCCAAAGTATTGGGGCTTCAGCTTCAGCATCAGTCCTTCCAGTGAATATTCAGGGTTGATTTCCTTTAGGGTTGATTGGTTTGAATCTCCTTGCTGTCCAAGGGACTCTCAAGAGTCTTCTCCAACACCATAGTTCAAAAGCATCTATTGTTCGGTGCTCAGCTTTCTTTATAGTCCAGCTCTCACATCCATACATGACTACGGGAAAAATCACAGCTTTGGAGAAGGTGAAGTCATGTCCAAATGCTGACTCCTCCACTGATGATCATGGAGCACAAAAGGGGAGTTTCAGGGGTGCAGAGGTTGGGGGGGGCCGCACGCAGATACGGCACAGTCGGCTCTGACAGCTGTCTTTCTTTCCTAATCCTCTCATTTCCTACTGGAGGAGAGCTGGTGAGCGATGCCGTGACAGTTTCAGGTGAACGGCGCAGGGACTCAGCCCTGCATATACACAGATCCATTCTCCCCCGAGCCCCCTCCCCTCCAGGCTGCCACAGGCACTGGACAGAGTGCCCTGTGCTCTACAGTGGGTCCCTGTGGGTTTCCACATCCCACACTCTCTAACTCTCCCGTTCCCCCATCCTTCCCCCTTGGCAACCGTGAGTTCATTTTCTGAGTTGTACAGAAAATCTTGAGAGGGGAAAAAATAAGAAAATGTCAGAAGCTACTGACCCTATGGAAGTGGAAAGGATTTTTACTGTTTTTCTTTCTACATTTCTGCTATAGTTTGAGGTTTATCAACAATTGCATCTTATATTTTTAATTTTAAAAAATCTTTAAAAACTTTAAGAAACTATTGTAATCATACCACCCTTACATAAGTAATTTTAGCAATTTATACATGAATCTCTCTCTCTTTACACACACACATCAATGATATATATACAAATTTATATATGATAAGCACATAAGAAATTTATAATAAATCTATAAATTATTACATATTAAACTTTATGTATTGTATGTATATATATACACATACATACATCTGTGTGTATATATATAACATCTGACAGAGATACACATGTGTGTAATGTTGGATAGATGTGTGTAGATCATTAATATTGGACCTAGAGATTGTCACACTGAATGAAATAAGTCAGAGAAAGAGGACTATCATACGGCATCACATATAGGTGGAATGCAAAAAAACTTGTTTACAAAACAAAAGCAGAGTCAGAGATGTGAAAACCACACCGATGGCCACCATGGCCACCGGAGAGCAGGAGGGGAGGGATCAGCTGGGAGGCAGGACCCACTTGGTTGCTGTTGAGTCGCTCAGTGGTGTCTGACTCTGCAACCCATGGGCTGCAGCCCACCAGGCTCCTTTGTCTGTGGGATTCTCCAGGCAAGAATACTGGAGTGAGTTGCCATTCCCTTCTCCAGGGGATCTTCCTCACCCAGGGACCGAACCCGCGGCTCCTGTGTCTCAGGCAGGTCGGTTACCACTGAGCCCCCTGGGAAGCCACCGTCTGGTGGTGCGTTCGTGCTAGCCCAGACTCCTCACTGGGCCTCCCGCCTCCAGACTCTCCCCTACAGTGTACACAGCAGAGACCTACACAACAGTGTATAGCAACTTTACTCCAGTTAAAAAATAAAATAACAGTTAAGGGCTTCCCTGGTGGCTCAGTGGTTAAAAAAAAAACAAACCCGCCTGTCAATGCAGGAGACATGGGTTTGATCCCTGGTCCGGGAAGATCCCACAGGTCACAGAGCAACTAAGCCCGTAAGTCACGACCACTAAGCCTGGGCACCAGAGCCCGGGAGCCGCAGCTGCTGAAGCCTGAGCGCCCAGGAGCCCGCGCTCAGCAGCAGGAGATGCGCCCGCCATGAGAACGCCCGCTCGGCAGCCAGAGAGCAGCCCGCTCGGCAGCCAGAGAGCAGCCCGCTCGGCAGCCAGAGAGCAGCCCGCTCGCACCGCGAGCGAAAGGCCCGGCGCGGCCGGAATGAAACAAACACAGTCCACAAGCTCAGCGCAGCCCAGCTGCTCCCGCTCCTCCATCCGCCGCGCTCAGCTGCCCTTGCACACGCATTCTCCGTCTCCCACTGACACGCCGCCGGCGTCCCAGAACGCGAGCCCACCCCACCCCTAGCGCTCTCCATCCATCCAGAGACAGCCTCCTGAAATGGACAGCCTCCTGAAAGGCACGTCTGGTAGGCCATGCTCGGGCTTAGAAACGCTTCTTCAGTGAAGCGAGACAGAGAC
>SJYC01027861.1:0-10147 GCA_006408675.1 Madoqua kirkii | reverse complement strand
GATGCTGGATGGCATCACCGATTCGATGGACATGAGTTTGAGTGAACTCCGGGAGTTGGTGATGGACAGGGAGGCCTGGCGTGCTGCGATTCACGGGGCCACAAACAGCTGGACACAACTGAGCGACTGAACTGAACTGAGTATTCTTACCTGGAGAATCCCATGAACAGAGGAGCTAGAAGGCTACAGTCCACGGGGTTGCAGAGGAGTCAGACACAGCTTAGCAAGTGAACAACAGGCAGTGGCTAAGACTCTGTGCCGCCAGTGCACGGGGTCAGGGTTCGATCCCTGATCGAGGAGCTACATCCCTCACCCCGCAAGTGAGAGTTCACACGCCACACCACATGCTGCAACTGAGATCCAGTGCAGCCAAAGAGGTGAGCAAACCTCAGCAAAGAACACAGTGCTAAATGTAACAGCCATATATATCATCACATGCAAGCAAGGGCCTGAGCACACGGCTCTGTAATCATCCACGCTAGGAACACAGAACAGTCTCACCAGTGGTCGCCCTGCATCCTTCCTGTAGAATCCGCATCTCAGCTGACCCCATGGAACAGCGCTTGGTGCGAAGAAGCTGGCGGGGAGACGATTATCAGGCAGCTGAAGATTTACTTGCAGTCTGGAATCCGGGACTGCAGCATGTCAACATCTCCCAGCAAAAGCTCGTGGAAGCTCCTCTCCTGCACGCCGGGGCGACTGTCCAGGGGAGAGGAAGACCCCGCGTTATTCCCACTCATTCCTCCGTGTGCGTCTGTGCTAAACAGTGGCTGACTCTCTGCGACCCCAAGGACTGCAGCCTGCCAGGCTCCTCTGTCCAGGGAGTTCTCCAGGCAAGCACACTGGAGTGGGTTGCCATGCCCTTCTCCAGGGGATCTGCTCCACTCAGGGAAGGAACCCACATCTCCCGCATTGCAGGCAGATTCTTTACTGCTGAGGCACCAGGGAAGCCCAGTACATTCATTTAACTTGACACATTAGGCCTAACTCTGGCATTTTCTGCTTCCTGCTGCCTTGAACAGTATTTTGAACGGTCTCTCAGTGTGGGGACCAACCCCCGCCCGCCAAGGGCTTTCCTAACCCCAGAGGCACGCGCCTTGGTGAGAGCAGGGTGGGAATGGGGAGAGGTGTGCTGTTTAATTGCCAAGTGGTCGGAGGGTCACAGTGAAATGGGAACCCCAGGCGCCTCTCTGGGAAACGGCCTGTCTCCAGCAGTTCACCTCTCTTCAGCCTTTCTCCCCCTCGTGGAGGGTGTGCACGCCTCCGGGGTCACAAGGAACCTAATTGGAAGGCCAAGGCTCTGCTGACCTTCGGGTCTCCAGTTCCTCTGGGAGCCTCCAGGCCTCTGGCCCCTCCACTCTCCCGGGACACTCCCCGGCGGCGGCCGCAGACTGCAGGGCGCCAGGAGCCTGCTCTCCTTAATCCTCCAGCTGGGGCCGGAGGCCCGTGGAGGGGCCGGAGGAGGACCCGTCCCGCCCCGCGCCGTGCTGTCCCCACCGAGGGGCACTGCCCCAGCACTGACATCCCAGGGCACGGCTTCTCTGCTTTCTTCCGGGTTTCAGCTTTTTCAAACAAGTCTCTATAGTTGCTTTAGTTATGTTGTGTTAGTTTTAGCTGTGCAGCAAAGTGAATCAGTTATACGTATACACGTACCCACTCTTTTTTGGATTTCCTTCCCACTTAGGTCACCACAGAGACATCAACAACCTCAGATGTGCAGATGATACCCCTCTCATGTCACACACTGAAGAGGAACTAAAGACTCTCTGGATGAGGGTGAAAGAGGAGCGGAAAAGCTGGTTTAAAACTCAACATTCAGAAAACTAAGCTCATGGCCATACTTCAGGGCAAACAGATGGGGGGGGCAGTGGAAGCAGTGACAGGCTTTCTTTTCTTGGGCTCCAAGATCACTGCAGATGGGAGCGCAGCCAGGACGCTCAAACACGCTTGCTCCTTGGGAGGAAAGCTTTGATAAGCCTAGACACCACTTTCCAACAAGGGTGCTTACGAAATGTGGTGCTGAAGACGACTCTTGAGAGGCCCTTGGACTGCAAGGAGATCCAGCCAGTCAACCCTAAAGGGAATCAGTCATGAATATTCATTGGAAGGACTGATGCTCAAGCTGAAGCTCCAATACTCTGGCCACCTGATGTCAAGAGCTGACTCACTGGAAAAGACTCTGATGCTAGGAAAGACTGAGGGCAGGAGGAGAAGGGGACGACAGAGGACGAGATGGCTGGATGCCATCACGGACTCGATGGACGTGAGTTTGAGCCAGCTCTGGGAGTTGGTGAGGGACAGGGAGGCCTGGTGTGCTGCGGCCCATGGGGTCCGAGATGGTGCTGCTTCACGACGCTGGGTTAGTTTCCGCTGTACAGCAGCGTGAACCAGCCGTGTGCGCACACCTCCCCTCTCGTTTGGGCCTCCTTCCCATCCAGGCCACCGCAGGGCACTGAGCGGGGTTCCCCCAGCTCTACAGCTCTACAGCCGTCAGTAGTGGGGGTGTGTCAACCCGCCTCCCAGCTCACCCCAGCCCCGCTTCCCCTTCGGCATCAGAATATCTCTTCCCTTCCTCTGTGTCTCTGTTTCTGCTTAGCAAATAGGTTCTCCTGTGCCATTTTTCTAGAGTCAACGTATAGGTGTGATTTTTCTCTTTCTGACTTAGTTCACTCTGTATAACAGTCTCAGAGCTATCTACCCACAGCTCTGCAAATGTGTACACACAATGGAATATTACTCAGCCATAACAAAGGACAGAATGTCTATAGCAGGGAGGGTCTGGAGGCACAGCCTGGTGAGGGAGGGAGGGACAGTGCTGCTCTTTCCGCGTTCAGGAGTGGAGCCCCCTTGACCCTAGGAATGCTTCCTCACTCAGCGAGGAGCAAGCACAAGCCCTGTGAAGCGTTTCCCCTTCCAGGAGAGGTAGGCAGAGCCTCCGCCTCTGCTCCCTGCCCTTCTGGGGCCCAAGACCCAGTAAAGTTTGTCCCCCGGGCCACCGCGGCCTCCGTGGGGGCTCAGGTGTAAAGAGTCTGCCCTCCCGTGCAGGAGACCGGGTTTGATCCCGGGTTGGGCAGACCCCCTGGAGGAGGGAACGGCCACCCGCTGCAGTATTTTTGCCTGGAGAATCCCACAGACAGAGGAGCCTGGCAGGCTACAGTCCATGGGGTTGTAGAGTGGGACAGGACTGGGCCACTCACACTTACACTCTCTGCCCTTGACCAGAGGCCGTGAGAAGGATCAGGCGGGAACGGGCGCCTCCCCCAGCCTCCCTGCCTCCCTGCCACACGCAGCCTCAGCTTCCATCGGCTTCCTGAGAACTGGGCAAGGGGAGCACTGAGCCGGGTGGGTCAGGAGTGTCTCGCCCAGCTCACCCTGCAAAACAGAGGGCAAGAAGGCTCCCGGGTTCCAGCCCTGGCACAGAGCCCTCTGGGGCCCCCTTTGCTAAGTCACTTCAGTCGTGTCCAACTCTTCGACCCCATAGATGGCAGCCCATCAGGCTCCCCCATCCCGGGGATTCTCCAGGCAGGGGGCCCCTTTAGATGCCACGTATTAGGACAGTGATGGGCGGGGGCCCCCGAAGCCCTGCTCTCCCTCTGCGGTGCTCACCAGAGGGATTCCGAGATCCCGCCCGAGACACCCAGGTGTGAGCTATAAATGACATTCTAACAGACATCAACGAGGGAGGACTCCCGCCTCCAACAAAGACCCAGCCTGCCTCGGCTCCGGGCACCGAGCTGAATCCTGGCGAGTCTGAGGAGCACATGGAGACGTGTTCCTTTCCCCCTGGGGTGGGGGTGGAGGAAGGAGTAGGGACTCTGACCAAGGCAAGATCATCCTTTGAGTGAATGGAGAGAGGCAACAATGCTGTGGTGTGAAAAGTGAGTGAAGGTGTGGGTCGCTCCATCACGTCCGACTCTGTGACCTGAGGGCTGCAGCCTGCCAGGGTCCTGTGCTCACAGGATTCTCCAGGCAAGAACACTGGAGTGGACTGCCGTGCCCTTCTCCAGGGGATCTTCCCAGCCCAGGCACTGAACCTGGGCCTGCTGCATCGCAGGTGGATTCTGTACCATCGGAGAGGACGATTTCATGGACAGGATGCCAGAACCACAGGCAACAGAGGCAGGAGGAGACACAGCAGGACCACAGCAAAGTTAAAATCCTTTGCGAAGCAGCAGCAGACACGCAGACACAGACAACCAACGTATGGACACCACAGGGGACAGAAGGGGCTGGAGGAGCTGGGCGGCGGGGTTGGCACCCATCTTCTGCTGACCCTGTGCAGCAGGTGACCGGCGAGAGCCTGCTGCACGGCACAGGGAGCCCGACTCGGCGCTCCGCGTGACCAAACGGGAAGGACGCCAAAAAGGGGGGACACACGTATGCGGATGGCTGATTCATTCTGCCTCACAGCAGACACTAACACAGCACCCCAAAGCAGCTACACTCCCATAAAAGTCAACCGAAAAAACGTGTGTGCGGCCTCCCCGGTTAAAACTCGCCTTCCAGTGCAGAGGACACAAGTCTGCTCTCTGGTCCAGGAAGGCCCTCAGTCGCACAGCAGCCACGCCGGGAGGCCGCCACTCCCGAAGCCCGTGTGCCTAGAGCGTGTGCTCGGCAACAGAGGCCGCTGCAGTAAGAGGCCCCGGCACTGCAGCCAGGGAGCAGCCTGGTCCCCGCAGCCAGGGAGAGCCCGCGCACAGCACGGAGGACCCAGCGCAGCCAAAAATAAATAAAACAAACACGTGGTGGGGGGCGTGGGAGAGAATGGATCCACGCAAATAAAATAAACACGTGGGGGGGGCGTGGGAGAGAATGGATCCACGCAAATAAAATAAACACGTGGAGATGTGTATAAGAGACAGGGCTCCAAGATCACTGCAGATGGGAGCGCAGCCAGGACGCTCAAACACGCTTGCTCCTTGGGAGGAAAGCTTTGATAAGCCTAGACACCACTTTCCAACAAGGGTGCTTACGAAATGTGGTGCTGAAGACGACTCTTGAGAGGCCCTTGGACTGCAAGGAGATCCAGCCAGTCAACCCTAAAGGGAATCAGTCATGAATATTCATTGGAAGGACTGATGCTCAAGCTGAAGCTCCAATACTCTGGCCACCTGATGTCAAGAGCTGACTCACTGGAAAAGACTCTGATGCTAGGAAAGACTGAGGGCAGGAGGAGAAGGGGACATGGGAGAGAATGGATCCACGCAAATAAAATAAACACACGGGGGGGGGGGCGGCGTGGTTAAGAATGGATCCCTGCAAATAAACAAACACGCAGGGGAGGGTGGCGTGGGAGAGAATGGATCCATGCATATGTGCGGCTGAGTCCCTATGCTGCTCACCTGAAACTATCAAACACTGAAAATCAGCTACACCTCAACACACAAAATAAAACACTAAAAGCTTGAAAAATTTTTAAAAATGAGAATAAAAAGATCGAATGTGATTAATTTTAAAAGTTATCCATCATCAGGCAACACAGAGATAGATTCTCGAGGTTTGGGAATCTTTATTCCATGACTGCTCTCTATGCATACTCACCTGTCTGCCGACCTACCTACCTACACTGTCATCATCAGAAACGGCACCGTGCCTGAAATCATGTATCAGATCGTTGTTGCTCTCAACGCTGGCCCTGGTCTCCTGAGGTCTTCCCGCCCCCCACCCCGCAAACAATTCTGTGACTTATTGGCACATTCAGTTCCCAGCACCTGACCACAGCTCCTCCTGATCTAATTTAAATTCCACGGTCCCTTCTGACAATAACTGTTAGTGTTCATCGCTCTGGAACAAATTACTGCAAACTTGGGAGTCCGGAAACGATGCCCACAGGTCACCTGACCGTCGCCATATAGGCCAGCAGTCCAGGCAGCCTCCACTGGGTCTCACGGGGCTGAAGTCAAGGGGGGCTGGGCTGCCACGCTCTTCCTTCACTGTTACTGGGTTTTCCTGGTTGTGGTGACCATTCGCCCCAGAGGTGGACCTCCCCCCCGGTCAAGCCTTCAGACGACTGGAAACAACCCGACATCTTTGTTTTCAGTCTGACGCAGTTCTAATGAGATGGATGAAAGTGGAGCTGATTATACAGAGTGAAGTAAGCCAGAAAGAAAATCACCAATACAGTCTACTGACACATATATATGGAATTTAGAAGATAGTAATGATGACCCCGAAAGTGAGACAGTATAAGAGACACAGAGGTATAGAACGGACTTTTGGCTTCAGAGAGAGACGGAGAGGGTGGGAAGATCTGGGAGAATGGCAACGAAACATGCATACAATCATATGGGAGATGAAGCGCCAGTCTATGTTCAATGCAGGATACAGGATGCTTGGGGCTGGTGTGCGGGATGATCCGGGGAGATGGGGGGGGAAGGGAGGTGGGAGGGGGCTTTAGCATGGGGAGATCAGCACCTGTGGCTGATTCGTGTTGATGTATGGCAGAACCAATACAGTACTGTAAAATAGAATAAAGTATTAAATTAAAAAAAAAAAGAAAAGCAATGCCAAAAAAAAAAACCACTGCTAAAATGCACATAACGTTAAATCAACCACCGTAATGGTTTTGTTTTTGGCCACGTGAGACGGCATGTGGGATCTTAGTTCCCTGAGCAGGGATCAAACCTGGGCCACCTGTGGTGGAAGACGAACTCTCAACTCTGGACCCCCGGGGAAGTCCCTATCTTTACCATTTTTAAGTGTTCAGTTCAGCAGTGTTTAATAGGCTCATAATGTGATACAACTGTCACTACCATCCATCTCCACAACCCTTTTCATCTTGCAAAACTGAAATTCTGTTCCCATTAAACACCAGCTGCCCACCCTCCCTCTCCCAGGCCCTGCAAACCACGACTGCACTTTCCGTCTCAAGGAATTTACAACTCCAGAGACCGCAGATAGGCAGACACCACCACTCTAACAGCAGAAAGCCAAGAGGGACTAAGAGCCTCTCGATGGAACAGAGAGGAGCGTGAAAGAGCTGGCTTAACACTCAGCATTCAGAAAACCAAGACCATGGCATCCGGTCCCATCACTTCCTGGCAAACAGATGGGGAAACAGTGGAAGCAGTGCCTGGTTTTCTTTTCTTGGGCTCCAAAATCACTGCAGATGGTGACTGCAGCCGTGAAATTAAAAGACACCTGCTCCTTCGAAGGAAAGCTATAACAAATCTAGACAGACTATTAAAAAGCAGAGACATCACTTTGCTGACAAAGGTCCCCATAGTCAAAGCTTATGGGTTTTTCCAGTGGTCGTGTACGGATGTGAGAGTTGGACTATCATAATGAAGACTGAGCGCCAAAGAATTGATGCTTTTGAGCTGTGGTGTTGGAGAAGACTCTTGAGCGTCCCTTGGACTGCAAGGAGATCCAACCAGTCCGTTCTGAAGGAGATCAGCCATGGGTGTTCATTGGAAGGACTGATGCTGAAGCTGAAGCTCCAATACTTCAGCTACCTGATGCGAAGAACTGACTTCTTCGCAAAGAACCTGATGCTGGAAAGACTGAAGGCAGGAGAAGAAGGGGATGACAGGGGATGAGATGGCTGAATGGCATCACCAACTCAATGGACCTGAGTTTCCGCAACTCCGGGAGACGGTGAAGGACAGGGAGGCCTGGCCTGCTAATGCGAAGAACTGACTTCTCGCAAAGAACCTGATGCTGGAAAGACTGAAGGCAGGAGAAGAAGGGGATGACAGGGGATGAGATGGCTGAATGGCATCACCAACTCAATGGACCTGAGTTTCCGCAACTCCGGGAGACGGTGAAGGACAGGGAGGCCTGGCCTGCTGCGTTTCGTGGGGTGGCAGAGTCAGGCGCACTTAGGGACAGAACAACAGCATGTGATGAGTTACACTGTAAGGTATTCACAAACAGTGACTACTGTGTTTAGAAAACTGTACAAACGCAGCTCTGGCTGTAGGCAGCGTCCAACTCCCTCCTGTCACTCCACTCCAGGTAACTGCATTGTTCTCCTCAGCCCTCCATGGTGGAGATTCTGAAGCGTTCACTGTTTATAAGCCTGCATTTATTTATTTTTTGGTAACTTTAATAAGCTTTAATAACTTTAAATGTTCGTTTATTTAGCTGCGCCAGGTCTTGCTTGCAACATGTGGGCTCAGCAGCCCTGTGGCACGAGGGACCTGTTTCCCGACCAGGGATCGAGCCTGCGTCCCTTGCGCTGCAAGGCAGATTCTTACCCGCTGGACCAGCAGGGAAATCCTAATTCCTTTTTTTAAAAGGAGCTTAAGAGTTTACATTCGTGATGTTACTTGTTAAAAAAACAAAGAGCATATACACATCTTTTGAAGTGTGGAAAGGAAAATAGTACTTTATATTCTTTACCATATTACATTTTATAAGTGCTGAATGTACTTGTTCATTTTTCTCAGTTCCGTTTTGTAGACTTAAGAAGTGTTGCAAACATATCTGCAAATAAATGCCCTACAGGGTGTAATGCTGCATTATATATAAAATATATATGTACATATATTAATTTTTTCTCTTGAAAAAAATAAAATTAAAATAGCCTAAAATTTTTTTTCCCCCTACCAGCAATGGGGAGGCACCAGTTGGTTTGATGTAAAGGATGGTAATATCTTTTTTTTTCTTTTAATGTGGCCTATTTTTAAAACTTTTATTGAATTGTTAAAAAACTGCTTCTGTTAGGCAGCCAAGGGGGACTAGGAGGAGGCCCCAGATGGGGGCGCGTGGCCGCAGACCTGGGCCTGTGCTGTCTGGAGACTGTCCGGGGGAGAGGTTCCTGCTTCTGCCTCATGGCCCACAGAGGCACTTCCCACCCCCCAAGAGAAGGGTCTGGGCGGCCTGGGCTCCCAGATACTTTCCAGGTTAATGACCAGCCAAGGCCTTGCTCCCTGAGAATGAGAGGTCAACTCCTTCCAAGGAAGGGTCGCCAGCCCGGCTGGAACCAGCCTGGGAGCGGCTCAGAGGCATTTCTGCTCCTCTCCTCCCCCAGCTCCCCTCCTGAGAAAGGACTGGGGGCCCTGGAGGCAGATTTGGCCGAAGATTGGAGATGGGCAGGGACAGATCCCTCCAGCAGGCCCTGTTCGCTGGGTCACCTGCGGCTATCCTAAAGTAGGCCTCAGACGCTGCGAATCCCAACAGGAGTCCTTCATCGCTGACTGCTTTGCGTTCATTGTGATTTTTTTTAAAGCATTGTTAAAATATTATATATTGGGGGGCTTCCCTGGTGGTCTAGTGGTTGAGAATCCACCTGCCAATGCAGGGGTCACAGGTTCAATCCCTGCTCCGGGAAGACCTCACATGCCTCCGGGCAACCAAGTCTGTGCACACAGCACTCAGCCCGCGCGCCCTTGAGCCTGCTCTCCGCAGCAAGCGGAGCCCCTGCAGCGAGAAGGCCGCGCGCTCCAGCCAGAGGAAGCCTGCACCGCTGCGGAGACAGCCCGGCCGCAGCCAGTCTTTATGCTACACATCCGTGGTGCCGGCGGGGAAGAACCTGCCTGCCAGTGCGGGAGACGCCAGAGACGTGGGTTTTGTTTGATGCCTGGGTCGGGAAGATCCCTGGGAGGAGGGCATGGCACCCCACTCCAGTGTTCCTGCCTGGAGGATCCCACGGACACAGGAGCCTGGCGGGCTGCAGCCCACAGGGCACAAACAGTGGGACCCGACTGAAGTGACCTCGTAGCTAGCAGACACGCACCGGCAGTCCGGAGGTGGGGACCTCGGCACCCAGTGCAGGGGGCGAGGGCTCGAGCCCTGGTCGAGGAGCTAAGACCCTCACGTGGCTCACGGCCCCCAAACCCCAAAACATAAACAGACAATATTGTAACAAATTCAAATTCAATGACGACTTTAGGAATGGTCCACGTTTTAAAATATATTTTTTTAAAAAATAAAGGGAAAAACATTACATGTCTTGATGACCGAGTTTTCTACTGCCTCTCTAGATTTTGGGAGAGTCTCTCACCCCAACCCGGGCCCCTAAATGCATGAGACGTGCTGGGCGCTTGCTGATTCCAGTGCTGTGAGATTCGCCACGTGGGTCTTTCCTTTCCAGCTGGGAGCACGGGATGTGTGGCGAGAAATGACCCCAGCTTCCCGGCGCTAATTAACACCCGGAGGCAGAGGCTGGAGTGTGGCCGAGTGTCTCCAGTGGAACTCTGGATTC
>SJYC01027860.1:0-20024 GCA_006408675.1 Madoqua kirkii | reverse complement strand
GGGGTGGGGGTGCGGGGAGGGGGCATTCCAGGAAGGAGAGAACTTGAGCGCACTCGGAGAACTCATGGCCTGCGTCCAAAACCCAGGGCCAAGCAGGGCTTCGAGTGCCCCAGCGGAAGAAAGAGACACGCCTGGGAGAGCAGAGAGCTTGGGAAGGCAGGGGCCCCCTGTTCCCACGCATGTGGCTGTGCAGGCCTCGGAGAAAACACGGGGCGGCCTGGATGGGCGTGGGGCTCGGTGGGAGAGCGGACACGTGGACATGGGTGGCTGAGCCCTTTCGCTGCTCACCTGAGAGTGTCACAACACTGTTTGTTGACTGGCTCCACCCCAGTACAAAAGAAATATGTAAAGAAAGAAAAAAAACACACTCAGTGCGGGGACTTCCTTGGCGGTCCAGTGGTTAAGACCTCACCTTAAGACGCAGGGGATGAGAGTTTGATTCCAGGGTGGGAAACAGATCCCACATGACTCATGGCCCCAAAAAACAAAAACAGAAGCAAAACTGGAACAAACTCAATCAAGATTTTAACAGTGGTGGGTGAGCCTCTCGGTTCTATCTGGCTGTTAAAACCCCGTGGACTGTAGCCGGCTAGGCTCCTCTGCCCACGGCGTTCTCCAGGCCAGAATACTGGAGTGAGTTGCCATTCCTCTCTTCAGGGGATCTTCCTGACCCAAGGGTTGAACTCAACGTCTCCTGCACTGCAGGCAGATTCTCTACCACTGAGCCACCAGGGAAGCCCAATGGTCCGCATCAAAAAATCTTTAAAAAGAAACAACACAAAACAAAAACAGCCAAGTGAGACTCCCACGCTGTTACCAGCCGAATGCTACGCCCTCTCAGTTCATCCACCGAAGTCCTGATCCCTCGCGGCCCCCCAGGAGCTCAGACTGTGCCTGAGCTTGGATAAAGGCTTTTCAGTCTTGAGAGAGTTGGTCTAGGTTTAGTCTTTTCAGTCTGCAGATAGTTAAAGTAAGGTGCGGTCATTAGGGCGGGCCCTAATCCAACCGTCAGCACCTTCACAAGAGGATGGAGTCTGGGCATGCGCGCTGAAGGCCGTGCGAGGCTACCGGGAGCAGGTGGCCGTCTGACGCCATGGAGAGGGGCTGCGGGAGAGACCCGCACCCCTGACACCCTCACCCCAGATTTCTGGTCTCCAAGGTCGAGAGACGACACACTGCTGTGCTTCAGGCCCCTGGCCTGGGCTGCCCTGCCAGGCAGTGCTGCAGACTAACCCAACGTAACACCCCAAACGAGGGCACAGCGCCTCCCCAACGCCCGCTGCAGCGCTGCTGACAACAGCAGAGACGCAGAGGCAGCCCACGTGTCCATCGACAGAGGACGGGCAAAGAAGACGCGGCACATGCACCCAGTGAACCATCACCCAGCCATTAAAGAGTGAGAAAACGCAACAACGTGCACGGCCCTAGAGGCTGCCACCCTGAGTGCAGTCAGCCAGACAGAGAAGGAGCAGTATCACACGGCGCCCCTGCTATGTGGAATGTAAAAAGAAACGGCGCAGGCAGACTCACTACAAAGCAGAAAGAGACTCACAGATTTTGAGAATGAACTTACAGTTGCAAGGGGAAGGGGCAGTTAGGGAGTCTGGGATGGACATGCACACACGGCTATATTTACAACAGCCAGGCAACAAGGACCTCCTCTGCAGCACGGGGAACTCTGCTCAGGGTTATGTGGCGGCGGATGGCACGGGAGTTTAGGGGAGAGTGGGTACCTGTGTATGGATGGCCGAGTCCCCTTGCTACCCACTTGAAATCATCACAACACTGTTAAGCAGCTACACTCCAAAACAAAACAAAAAGGTAAAAAAATAAATAGAAGGACAGTGCCAGATCTACTTTCTCCCCTAAGGAGGGAGAGCTCTTCGAGTCAGGCAGTCTCTCCGTCCTGGATGGACTCATTGCAGGCAGGGTTCGGCGTGGGAGGGTGGCAGACCTTTGGAGGCATCAACAGCTTCAGTCTGTGGGACTGTGGTCTCTCGAGTGAGATCCCTGCTGCCTGGCTGGCACCTGGAGGCGTGTTTACCAGAGTGAGTCCACCCTGGATGGGCCCTGTCACTGGCTGAGTCTGCAGGGCAGAGCGCTGACATGGACTGCCTGGCTTGCAAAAGCGCGTTCGCTGAGGCGAGCCGCTGTGGGGTGGCAGAACGGGCTTCTACCGGAGGCTGGTTGGCGGCCTGCTTCTCCGGCTTTTCCGAAGCTTGGGGGAACTCTCCAACCTCCACTAGCAGGATGGTGCTGGTCCCCGAGACGGTCGGCTCCACGAGAACAGGAAGATGATCTGAACTGCTCATAAAGGAGGCTGAGCACCAAAGAATCGACGCTTTTGAACTGTGATGTTGGAGAGACTCCTCAGAGTCCCTTAGACTGTAGGGACATCAAATCGGCCCATCCTAAAGGAGATCAACCCTGAATATTCACGGGAAGCACTGATGCTGAAGCGGAAGCTCCAGTCCTCTGACTACCTGATGCGAAGAACCGAGCCACTGGAAAAGGCTCTGACCCTGGGAAAGACTGAGAGCAGGAGGAGAAGGGGACGACAGAGGGTGAGATGGCTGGATGGCATTACCGGCTCGAGGGATGTGAGTTGGAACAAACTTCAAGAGAGAGTGAAGGACAGGGCAGCCTGGCGTGCTGCAGGGTGGGGGTGCCTCCCAGACCAGGGGTCGAACTCCTGACCCCTGCGCCGGCAGGTGAGTTCTCTACCACTGAGCCACTAGGGAAGCCCCCTGTTCAGTGCCGTTCGTCACCTCACTGCGTCTATACTCACGCGCACACACTGGCGCATGTACACACCCTCAAAACCTCGGTATGTACTGAGGAACATTGGTTTCTGGAGTAGTAATATGATGTAGCCATTCATAGCGATGCAAAGGGAGCCTCCAGACATACTCAGGCACACCCTGCGTTCTCCTACTCTTAACCAAACGCCACCCCCTGGACCTTCCAAAAAGAACCTGGAGTCTCTACTCCATGCAAGCCTCGGTGAGGAGCTGGGTCTTCGGTTAAAAAGCTGCAGGACTCTTTCTGAGGAGTTTAGGTAGAGGAAAACACAGTCAGATTTTCATTTTAATGGAAAACACAGGCAAAATAGTCATTCACATAAACTGTGGCAATATTTTCTTAGATCAGTCTCCCAAGGTGAAAGAAATAGAAGCAAAAATAAACAAATAGGCCCTCATCAAACTTAAAAACGCTTTTGCACAGCAAAGGAAACCATAAGCAGAACAAAAAGACAGCTACAGAATGGGAGAAGATACTTGGAAACGATGCAACTGATACGGGCTTACTTTTCAAAGTATACAAACAGCTTACAACTCAATTATCCAAAAAAAAAAAAAAAGCAACAAATCAAAAAATGAGCAGAAAACCTAGACATCTCCCCCAAAGGAGATATAGACGGCCAACAGGCAGTGAAGAGACATTCAATAACACTAATTATCAGAGAGACACAAATCAGAAGCACAGTGCAGCGCCACCTCACACAGGCCAGAGTGGCCATAATCAAGAAGTCTCCAAACAACAGATGCTGGAGGGGCTGCGGACAGAAAGGAAGCCTCCTAAACTGTTGGTGGAATGTAATCTGGTGCAGCCGCGACCGAGAACAGTACAGCAGTCCCTTAAAAAACTAAAACCAGCTACCATCTGATCCAGCAATCCTACCCCTGGGCGTATGCCTGGAAAAGACAAAAACTCTAATTTGAGAAGATCCGTGCACCCCGATGTTACAGCAGCAGCATCATAACAGGCAGACGTGGAAGCAACCCAAGCGGCCACTGACAGGCGAGTGGGCGAAGGTGTGGTGCGCACACACGCTGGAGTCTTACTCTGCCGTTAAAAAGAAGAAATAACGCCGTCTGTAGCACCACGGATGGACCTAGCGATGACCGGTCACATCAAGAAAAATAAGTCAGAGAAAGTCAAGTATTACATGATAGCACCTACACACGGAGGGGAAGAATGGGAACAGTGGCAGATTTTATTTCCTTGGGCTCCAGAATCACTGCCAACGGTGACTGCAGCCGTGAAATGAAGAGACGCTTCCTCCTTGGAAGGAAAGCCATGACAAACCTAGGCAATATAAGCACCAAAGAATTCACGCTTTTGAACTGTGGTGCTCGAGAAGACGGTTCAGAGTCCCTTAGACAGCAAGGAGCTCAAACCAGTCCATCCTAAAGGAAATCAATCATGAATATTCATTGGCAGGACTGATGCTGAAGCTCCAATACTTTGGCCGCCTGATGTGAAGAGCTGACTCACTGCTAAAGACCCTGATGCTGGGAATGATTGAGGGCAGGAAGAGAAGGAGGCGGCAGAGGACGAGATGGTTAAATGGAATCACTGACTCAATGGACATGAGTCTGAGCAAACTCTGGGAGAGAGTGAAGGCCAGGGAAGGCTGAGGTGCTGCAGTTCTTGGGTTGCAGGGTCAGACATGACCTCTGGGAGACAGTGAAGGCCAGGGAAGGCTGGTGTGCTGCAGTCCTTGGGTCGCAGAGTCAGACACGACTTGAGACTGAACAACAGCAGGCACTCCAAGAAACCTGGTTTACTTTACTTTGAAGTGGTCTACAAACTCGAGCTTCCGCTCCCTTCAAAGACTTCCTTCTCAGTGTCCCTTTGTAACTCACCCTCAGTGCGAGCTGACAGTTGCTGAGAGCCCACTTTGTGCTAAGTCCATCACACACCTTACCCCCTCTACATACCAGAAGAGGCAGGGGGAGGCCCTGACTCTTGCTTTTGTCCCTAACAGACAGGACCAGTTTAGCGTCCTAGCAAAGAGCTATCATGCCTTACAGGAGTATCTCCGAGTGCCTCACCTGGAGTCACATGCCCATTCCTGAACCAGTCACGGAGGGCACAGCAACAGAACGGCACGTCTGACAAGGCCTGAGTCAAACCCTCACCAGTTCTCCATAGAAAAGGCTTCTGTGGCCAGAAACTGGGGGAGGGAAATTGGGCAGAAAAACCACAGAGATTTGCAAGAATAATAGAAACCATGTTTCTAAATAGAGGAGACCACCTATATCTCTGGCATTTTCAATTAGGCCAATAAATTCTCCTTTTATTTAAGTCAATTTGAGCCGAATATTTTGTATGTTGTAGCTGTTGTTGTTGTTGCTGCTGTTTAGTCACTAAGTCACATCCAACTCTCTGCAACACCATGGACTACAGCCTGCTAGGGTCCTCTGTCCCTGGAATTCTTCAGGCAAGAACACTGGGGTGGGCTGCCACTTTCCTTCTCTAATGCTGCAAATGAAAGACACTAGATGATCCATTTACATATATTTCCTCTCTTTGCACCATAATGTAAAATCCCTGAGAACAGATACCAAGTCTATTTTGTTCATTGCTACAGTCCCTTTGTCTGAAATAGTGCCTGGCACCACAGGAGGTTCTTAGTATTTGCCAGGCTTGCGAGTATCTGTTTAATACCTGGCCTCAAACCTATCAGGCTCATTTCCACCCAGCACAGCATTTTGTTTTACTTTTTAAACTCACTCTGTTTCTCCCAGACTCTAATATGTCTCGCATATAATGGGCTCTCAGAATATAGTGATGAACAAATAAATAATAACAAAAGGAACAAATAAATAAACACAAACAAATGTTGGTGAGGAGATGGGAGGAAGGGAACTCTATACACTGTTGGCGGGAATGTAAATTGGTACAGGTACTACGGAAAACAGTACAGAGGTTTCTCAAAAAAAACTAAAAACAGAACTACCATCTGCCTAAGCAACTCCACTCCTGGGTACATATCTGAAAAAGAATGAAAACACTCATTTGAAAAGGTACATGTACCTCAATGTTCACAGCAGCACAATTTATAATAGCCGAGATATGGAAACAACCTGAGTGTCCATCAGCAGAGGAACAGACAAAGCCGATGTGCTGCAGACACAGTGGACTTCTACTGAGCCGTAAGAAAGAATGAAATTTTGCCATTTGCAACAACATGGAGGGACTCGGAAGGACTATGCTAAGGGAAATGTCAGACAGAGAAAGACTAATACTGTGTGATATTGCTTATATGTGGAATCTAAAAAATACAACAAACTAGTGACCACAACGAATAACCAGACTTGCAGAGAAGGAAACAGGGAAAGGAGAAATGGGGGTAGGGGATTAAGAGGTACAGACTATTACACATAAACTAACCTGCAAGGATGTGCTGTATGACACAGTGAATATAGTCAATAGTTTATAATAACTATAAATGGAGTATAACTTTTAAAAATTCTGAATATATTGTATACCTGTAACGTAATATTGTATATCAAAGATGCATCAATTAAAAAAATCATAAAAAACAGGCAAATAAACAAGCACCTCTTCTGATGGACTCTAAGGAACAGGGCAATAGAGACTGTAAGTGTATTAATAGCAGTAGTACCTTCAGCATTCAGCACACATAGGAAGTCAGCTCTCTTCAGATCGTTACTGAGTGATAGACTAAATGCACTAATAAGTATTAAGCATGCAAAATGTTAATGTCACTGGTGCTCACAGCAGCTTATGAACTGACAGTCTGTGACTCCATGGCGTCTACAGAGGTTCACGCGGGCACCTTTGTATTCTTTTGCGGACACCTCATCCAAAGACAGATTCTAACACACACAGGCATCTAGCACAAACCCCGGAGAGCAGCAGCTTTAGGGCTCCAGGCACTCCTCCCATTCCTTAGGCAGGTTACACTGACGTCACTGGCTCCTCTTGTTCCCTTCCAAGAGCTCTTAGCTCTAGTTAGCAATAGAGGCAGAGAAGGGTTGGTTACCATGGAAACAACAGCTGGGGTGGGTAAGGCGAAGGCGCCTAAGCAGCGAGCGGAGACTGAAATGTTCAAGTTCAGGAGGCAGCCTGTGTGTGGAATAAAAATACTAGAGCAGCACACAAAAATATTCTCAGTTAACTATTTTTGGGGTGCCTGAATGAAAATACGGCAGCTTAGGCAAGCCACCTCCTATCTCTGAGCCTGTTTCTTCATTTGTAACATAAAATAATAATTATCCTACTGCAGAGGACATTTCAATTATGATAATGTATACACAATCCTTAGCACAGGGCTAGGTGGACTCTAAATCAAAGTTCCTCAAGCACTGTCTTAGGTCTGCTTCATAATTGGAGGCACTCATTTATAAATTCCAGGTGTCTTTTTTTTTTTCCTTCTCCAGTTCTCTTTCTAGGAGGAATGAAATCATCTTCCCTCTCCACCTTAACAGACTGCCTTCTCGCCTTCTCACTAGGGCGCCAGATAAAATATAGAAAATCCAGTATGGGACAGTACTAATGCTAAAAAGCTGTCATTTACTTAAAATTCACATTTAACTGGGTTATCCTGTAATTTTACTTGCTATATCATGCACCCCTATTTCACACACTAGACTACCTTTAAACAAATGAATATTTGGTTTTCTCAGCCACGCTAGCGGATGGTTCACTTACCAGGAACTAACTTTTGGAGCAGCCTGCCCTTCTAAGAGCTTCCCAGCTGGCTCGGTCCGCCAACGCGAGTCGCGTGTTCAGTCCTGGGTGGGGAAGATCCCCTGGAGAAGGAAACGGCACCCCACTCCAGTATCCGTGCCTGGGAAATCCCATGGACAGAGGAGCCTGGCGGGCTCCAGTCCCCGAGGTCGCAAGAGTCACACAGGACGTAGTGACTCCAACCACAAAAACGCTCCTTTACAGGCTTGAGCGACCTGGAAACTACTCGTTGAGCGTTCATTCTGTGCCAGGTGCCCTTTAGGGGCAGTGGGTCCTTGGACTGACACGTGCCTGCCCTCTCAGAGTTTTCTTTCTGGTCACGTTATCTCTTCCCCACACACAGTGACTATTCAAAACATAACCTCCCAGAATTCTAAACCTGAAATTCACTGACAAAAGATGAACTCATTGTCTAGGTCACGATATAAAATTACTTGTCTGGAAACACATTTCCCCAACTCTACAGCGGACGGGCTGGTGGAGCCAACGGACGCCCGCGCTCCCCGGCGCTTTCTGCTCCCGGCTCCTGTGGGAGCCCTTGAGGGCAAGGCCCCGCTCGCTTCCCGGCGGTTTCCCAGGCGCCCTTGCGCCGAGGCCCGCGCGGCGCGCCTGCGCACTGAGTCCCGACTCCTAGGCCAGGGCAGCGCCTCTTCCCGGGCCGCTCGCCGGTTCTCCTCAGGGACGCGGGCTCGGCTCAGAGACCTGCGACTCCAAAGCTGCAGCAAATGGAGGGCGTGATTCTTCTGTCCGTTCTCTGCCGAGGGATCGGGCGAAAGTGCGACGCCCCGGCGTGGGCCCAACGGCAAAGCCGGCCCCGGGCGCCGGCGCGCGGGCCCTCAGGGTCTGGCTCCATCTCGAGCCGTCGCGGGAGGCGATCCATCCCCATCCTGGCCGTGCGGGGCCACGAGGTCGGTGGGCTCGGGTCGTGGAGCCCCTCGGGATGTCGGGCTTCCCTCCCTTGCGGAGACTCTCCGGGCGTCCTCGTCGGGCCCCGCGCTGGACTCAGGCCGTCGGGGATGAGGCGCTCCGCGGTTCCCGCCCGGCCTCGGCTCCCGTGGCCTCCGCGCTGCGGGGCTGCGTCTTGGCCGGGCCCACCGAAGACCTCCAGCCTCGCCGCCAGGTTTCTTAAAACAGCGAGAAACCTTCCAGGAAGAGCTCCCGAAGTCCGGGGCCCGCTCCCCACCTCTGTTGCGCCCTCGTGTTTTCTCTGAATGTGGGCTTTCCCGTGACTACCGTTGACTTGAGTAGTGGAAGCTTTGAGTCTAGGAAACTGCCTTCGATTAGGAATCGGTTGTCGGAACAGCCAGCCGCTTGTCTTTTAAACAGCTTTTTTGAGACATAAATTTACGTATCTTAAAACGTACAGTGGGTAACACTGTAAGTGTTCAACTCAACTTTTTTTTCTTTTAAAGCACAATTAAGGAGTTGTGCCGGGCTTCCCTGGTGGCTCAGCTGGTAAAGACTCCGCCTGCCAAGTGGGAGACCTGGTGGATCGCTGTGTTGGGAAGATCCCCTGGAGAAGGGAAAGGCTACCCCCTCCAGTATTCTGGCCTGGAGAATCCCATGGACTGTATAGTCCATGGGGTCGCAAAGAGATGGACACAATTGAGCCACTTCCACTTCTCTAAGGAGTTGTGCAGGCCCGGCTGCAAGCTTCAGAACATTTCCATCACCCTTCGAAATTCGGTCCCGCCCATCTGCAGTCAGTGGTGGCTCCTACCACTGAGGAACCATGAGTTCACTTTGTCTCTTTAGATTTCCCTTTTCTGGAAGTTTCATGACAATGAAGTGGTACAGTATGTGGTATTTTGCGGCTGGCTTCTTAAACTTACCATAAGGCTTTTGAAGTCTCTTTATCAAGAGTTGGGAAGTCAGATGGTTTTGGTTCAGAACTGCTCTGCTGGGAGTTTAGATAATTTGTGAGGACAGCTGACTGGGCACTGTAGGAATGCCGTTGCCCCCACAACCCCTGCCATGTTTGGCTCAGTTTTTCCAATTTCTCTTTTCCCTGGGTGGAACATGTTTGATTAGGATTTTGAGATTTATTACCATGGAATGATAAGTAATCTGTTGAGGATGCTGACTTTGTTTGCTGCCTGACTTGGCTTTGGGGCCAGCTTTTCTAACTTGTTAGTTGTGAGACTTTGAACAGCCATTTAGTCTCTGTGGTTCTCAGTTTCCAGGAAATAATCCTTCCTAAGTTAGATGAATTACTGCATAGAAAGTCTTAGAATTATGAGTGCTCTGACACAGTCCAGCTGAAAATGTTAACTCTCCTTATCTTACAGGGATTCCTTTTGAGGGGAGAAAGGGTGGTGAGTCAACAGATGGATGCTGTTGCAACCTGCTCAGCACATTGGTTGAGAAGCCTTTTTTTTTAAACTTTTTATTTTCTATTGGAGTATAGTTGATTAACAATGTTGTGTTAGTTTTAGGTGTACAGCAGAGTGATTCAGTTATACAGACACATGTACCTATTCTTTTTCAAAGTTTTTTCCCATTTAGGTTGTTCCATGATATTGAGCAAGAGTTTCCTATGCTGTGCAATAGGTCCTTGTTGATTATCCATTTTAAATATACTAATGTGTAAATGTTAATCCCAAACTCCCTAACTATCCCTGACCCCCTGACTTCCCTACTGGTAACCATAAGTTCCTTCTCTGTGTCTGTTTTGTAGATAAGCTTGTTTGTAATTTTATTTTATTTTTTAGATTCCACATACAAGCGATAGATGATAGTTCTCCTTCTCTGAGTTACTTCCCTCCGTATGACAATCTCTAGGTCCATCCATTTGTTGCAAATGACATTATTTTATTTTTTAGTGGCTGAGTGATATTCCATTGCATATATGCACCACATTTTCTTCATCTGTTCATTTCTGGGTGGACATTTAGGTTGCTTCCATTACTTAGCTGTTGTAAACAGTGCTGCAGTGAACGTTATGGGTGTTGGGGGTGCGGGTATCCTTTTGGACCATGTGTTTTCTCCAGATACGTGGCGAGGAGTGGGATTGTAGGATCATATGGTAGCTCTGTTTTTAATTTTTAAAGAAATCTCTGTGCTGTTCTCCTTAGTGGCTGCACCAATGTACATTCCTGTCAACAGTGTAGGAGGGCTCCCTTCTCTCCACACCCTCAAATCAATTTGTGGAACATAATTATTTGTTCCCTGGGAGTCTGTAGCGGTAGTGAAAATCACTCAGTTGTGGCTGAATCTGCAACCCCATAGATTGTAGCCTGCCAGGCTCTTCTGTCCATGGAATTCTCCAGGCAAGAATGCTGAAGTGGATTGCCATGCCCTTCTCCAGGGGATCTTCCCGACCCAGGGATCGAACCCTGGTCTCTTGTATTGCAGGCAGATTCTTTACCGTACAGGTCACCAGGAAGCCCTGGGAGTCGGTAGAAGCTTCTATATACTCTCAGAATTCTCCAGGCAAGAATGCTGAAGTGGATTGCCATGCCCTTCTCCAGGGGATCTTCCCGACCCAGGGATCGAACCCTGGTCTCTTGTATTGCAGGCAGATTCTTTACCGTACAGGTCACCAGGAAGCCCTGGGAGTCGGTAGGAAGCTTCTATATACTCTCCCCTGCTCCCCCCGACCAAGTTTACTTTCATAGTTTTGGTACTCCCCCCCCCCCACCTCAGGAAAGTGTGCATTTCCTCAATATTTGCAGACCAGGTTAAAATTAAATGGTGTCCTGTTAAGAGTGAGGTCTCTGAAGACAGAAGCAAGGGTTAGAGGCCTCAACTTTAGCACCTTGGGCAATGTGCTTAACTCCTGAGTCTCCAGTTCATCCACAGAATTGGATAACAATGGTACCCTGCTTTCCCTGGTTGAGAATTAGATGGAAATCTTGTGTTTAGCAAAGCACCTGGAGTCGTAGGGAAAGTTCTGTGACTGTCAGCTGTTGTTGTTTTCATTTTGCAGGGTTCTTTCCAATTAAAACAGCTTAGGGATTGTAAACTTTTATGAACCAGTCATTAAAAGGAGCTGGGACGTCCTCCACTGTTTTTGAGGCCTTGGAATGCGTTATGGAAAATAGAAATTTGTTCCTTGAAAGTTTGGAAGGAAGTTTCCATTCCTACTCCAGTCACCCTTTAAAGGCATGCTTTTTCTTCCTTTGAGGGAGTACTTTTTATATACTCCTCCTCCATTTTTCACTAAGAGTTTTAATACCAAAAAGAATGAGGGTCCATAAATCTTTTCTGTTAAGGGCCAAACAGTAAGCATGTCAGGCTTTGTGGGATATGTGGTATCTTCCAGAGTTACTGAGCTGAGCCACTGTGGTGTGAGAGCTGCCCCGGAGAGCATGCCAGCATGGATGTGGCTGTGGCCAATGAAACTGTTTATGAACACTGAAATGTGGGTTGCATACCATTTTCATGTGTCACAAAGTATTATTTTGATTTTTTTCCAATCAGTTAACTACTTCATTCAACTGTTTTGTGTCCAAATTTGGCCTGACGTAATGAATAGTGGTATGATACGGAGTAAAAAAGACTTGGTTCTGATTTGTATTAACTGGATGTATTTGGGCAAGCTAACCAGCACTCGAAGCCTCATGTTCCTCATCTTGCAAATAGGTATTCTGCTAACATATGTGCCTCCTCAAGTTGTTAGGCTGATACAGTACATATTGTATTGTGCATAATGCTGGGCATCTAATGGATCACACACTAGCTCTCTCAGCTCTATTTTCTGAGAATCCGTCAAATGGAATATGTGCTAGAGGCTGGAGCTAGATGACCTGGCTTTCAGTCCTGGCTGTTGATTAGCTGTGTGACTTTGCGCTGGTCCCCAACGTCTGTGCCCCTCTTAACTAATCCCTAAGACAGGGATTATAATAGTATCCACTTCACAATTGTCTTGAATATTAAGTAAGCTAACACTTAATGAAACACTTGGAGAAATTTCTGACACATAAATTCTCAATTAATATTAGCAGTTACTATTTCACAATAAGATGTATTTGGGGTTCAGAACTCCTGTGCTGTGTTGTTAAAATGAAAGACTTTTGCCTCTTTCCTCTGAAATGGTACAATTTATAAAGCATAGGATTTGTTCCTTGGAAGTAAGAAGAAAGCTGCTGGTAAATGGCAAGGGCTTAGGGCACTTTCTGAAGAAAGTGCTCCCTTGATATTTGCCAAGTTTTTATTATCTGCCTTCCTCTCAAGAATGATCCATTTCATTATGGCTTTCAAATTTCATAGCACAGAAGTATTTTCAGTGGTGAGAGCTTGGGTGTCTTGAAGATCTGGATTTGATTTCCTGACTACCATCTACTAGCATCTGACCTGGGACAATCTACCGTATCTCCCATAGCTCACTTCTGATCTATGTAACTTGGATAATAATAGTATCTATTTCACAGAGTTGCTGTAAAGATTAAACATACTAATGCATATAAAGTGCTTGGTGCCAGGCCTTGCCTGTTGTAAAAGTTTAATAAATGACAGCTATTACTTTTGTTGTCCTCCAGGGCACTCTTATTAAAGTCAGACCTATTTGAGATGGAAACCACTTGCCAGATTTTTTAATGGGCAGCCTTCTCTCTCACTCTAGGTTTGGAATGTTTAATAATATTGTAGGAATTTTTTGTTCTTAGGAGATGCCCTTGTGAACCTGTTAGCCACGAGTTTGTTTCTCAACAAGGGGGCCATTTCTTGAAGATTCTCACTTTATTTGCATAGAATTGTGTTGGGAAGTAGAGAGCACTGTAGACTGAAGGACCTAGGTTTGAGTCTTGACTCTCTCAACCAGATTATGAACTTGAGTAAATGCCATCCTCTCTGAGCTACAGATTTCCCGTCTATAAAACAGTATATTAGTTCTAGTTTCATTAAGATTATTGGGAGCACTCACCCAGATGCATATTTTTAAATAACAGTTTCATCTAGATGTAATTAATTCACTACCGTAAAGTTCACCCACTTCACTGGTATTTAAAACATTCAGAATTGTAATCAATTTTAAAACATTTTCACTACCCTAAAAAGAAATCCTCCCTCTTTATTCCCCTCTGCCCTAGCCCTCGGCAACTAGTAGTTAATCTACTTTCTGTCTGTCTGTGCCTGTTCTGGATATTTCATATAAATGGAATCATACGATATTGTGGGCCTTTATGACTGTGTCATTTAGCATAATGTTTTCAAAGTTCATCAGTGCTATAGCATATATCAGTACTTCATTTTTTATTGCCAAATACACTGTTGTATGGATATACCACCTTTTATTTATCCATTTATCAAACAGTGGGTCCATCAAATGTTGGGCAGTTATTTCCACTTTTTGAAGTGGAAACTTCAGTATCACTCTTGTGATACTGCTGCTGTGAACATTCATGTATAGGATTTTATGTGAATATATGTTTTCATTTCACCCAGAAAAGGAATTTCTGGGTCTTTTGGTAACTGTTTAACCGCTTAAGGAACTGCCAGACTGTTTTCCAAGCAGCACCCAGATCATTTTTAAAGAACTTGACTCCTAAAACTTGACATAGAGCAAATGCCTCATACAAGATAGCCATTTTATTGTAAAAAAATTTGTTCTTGGAGGCCACTCTTCTAGTTTAGTTGAATAAACTGGCAAGCCTTCTGTCTTTTTAAATGCTCTGGAACAATGTGTACAAACTAAGAATAATTTGCTCCTTGAGCATTTGAAGGACAGGTCCAGTCAAACTGAGATTTCAAATAATTTCTGCTTCCCTAGAAAGTGATGCATTCCTTTAAGGTTTTCCAGTTTGTTAGCATAAAATTACATGAGCACAGTGGCTGAAGTCTGACTCTAGTCATTTGCTGGCTTTGGAAGTTGGAGTAAGACTCCATGACTTTCACTTTGCTCCACGTAAAACAGGTCATGAGGTCACCTACATCCCAATAAGGAAGAGCTGCAAATACATATAACGTTTTATACTGTATCCTGCATACAGGAAGTGCTAAATAAATATTAGTTTTTAATCTCATAGAGACTGTGAGATTGAAAATCGTTGTGCTAGGCTATTAAAACATAGAGAGTCTTGTTCAGTCGCTCATTCGTGTCCGACTCTTTCTGACCCCATGGATTATACACCACGCTGGGCTTCCCTGTTCTTCACTATCTCCCCAAGTTTGCTCAAATCATGTCCATTGAGTTGGTGATGCCATCTAACTGTCTCATCCTCTGCCACCTCTTCTCGTTTTGACTTCAGTCTTTCCCCAGCATCAGGGTCTTTTCCAGTGAGTCAGCTCTTTGCATAGCAATTATGAAGTAGAGAGTCTTAGCGCATAGGAATTCTTTGTAAGATTTCTCCTAATTTTTTCCCTATTCCTTTGATAGTTTTAGTAATTGTTATTTTCCTTGACTGGAGAAGGAAATGGCACACCACGCCAGTATTCTTGCCTAGAGAATCCCGTGGACAGAGGAGCCTGGTGGGCTGCCATCTATAGGGTCGAACAGAGTCGGACACAACTGAAGCGACTTAGCAGCGGCGGCAGCATTTTCCTTGACAATGCTCATTTTCATTAAAATTTTCATACCATTTGTCCAAAACCTTGGTTAATATTAACATGTTTGCTTTAACTTTTAATACATAATTTATTTGTGTGGCTCAAAATTCAAAAAGGAGAACGGGGATACAGTGAAAATTTCCTTCCCCCATCCCTTCTCAGCACGTTTCCCTCCCTGTAGATAACCAGCGTCACTATTTCGTGTATTTTCTTTCCAAACTTATTTCATGTATATTGAAGCAAATATATATATATTGTTTGCCTCTTTGTTTAACAAATGAAGCAGATTGTATTCAGTGTTCAGCACCTTGACTTTCACTTAACAGTGTATGTTGGACCTCATTCCATAAGGTATTTCTCTTCCTTTTTTTTTTTTTTATGGCCATGGAAGTTTCTATTATGTGAAATATGTAGAATTTATAAAATGTTTCTCTAATCTCCAGCTGTTTTCCTGCTTTCTGATTCATATTTTACTTTTATGTCAATGATGGTCTTTCTCCTGTTCTCTTCAGATTTATTTTGGTGGGCCTTGGGCAAAATGAACCAGATAAAAGAGTGTGTGTTCTCTCCTGGCCTGACAATCTGCACCGAAGAAGCCAGATCACCTCTGCATACCATGCTCATCACATCCTGAGGTGTTGACATGTGAGTGTGTGTGGAAATCATGCCACTTTTTCGGAGACTTGAGTCAGATCCGAGTGCTGGCTGGTCACCCCGGGGGGAATTTTTGTGGTAAGCTAGAGATTGTGACCGTCAGGGATCTCCAGTCCTTAAGTGGCCCCCAGGCCTTGCGAGGTGCGCCGGCCCTCTCCCTCGTCCGTCGGAAGCCAGTCTGTAGTCTAGCTGCACGGCTCTCCGTGCTCCTCTCTGCCTCCTAGCCTTGGTGCATGCTGCTCATTAGACATGCAGCGCTCTTCCCCAGCGCCTGGTCCCGGCCAGGCTCCCTCATACACGTGCTTACAGCGCAGGGTGTTGTCAGCGCTGCCACTGCTTGTCATGCATCTGATTTATGTGGCTGTTTATAATTGCTTGGTGTTGTCTGTGAACCATATGCCCCAGTGAAAGCACAGACTGCATCTCCTTTATCATTGTATCCCTAGTGTCTGGATGTGTTTGATAATGCCTATTTATTAAATGGTTGAATAAATGACTGTCTACCATTTTGCCAGTTCAGGATTAGAGCTTTCTGCCTGGCAAACCAATATGAGAAAAAAGTATGTGAATAACCTTGTGTTTTTAAATAAGCATTTTGTTTGGCATGTGATAACTCGACTCTGAGTGCTTCTGGTTCCTGTGAGAGAAGGCGCCCGGTGCCCTCTTGGACAGGGGGGTGTGAGCAGAACTCTGGGGAGGCCATCCTTCCTGGCCTAGAGAAACTCTCACAGTTCTGAATCTTAACACCATCAGCCAGATTTGATACTGAATTTTTCTCTGTTAACATCAGATTTGTGACAGGATTCTCCTTTGCCTGTCTTTAATCTTAATGTATAGTTAACTGTTCAATAACTATACATAAGATAGTTGATTGAATTTAGGAGCAGTTTTTGTGATAGAGTTGGTTGCCTCTATGTGAATATTTGGTTTTCTGTTGTCTTGAAATTCCTAGAGGGGGTTAAAAAATTAAGTTCACTCTCAAAGAAAATTGGTTAGATTTGCATTACTGAGGAACTGTATACAAATTTGTATACTAAGATAATTACCTATCCAGCTCTGAGTATGCAGGAGTACTAAATATATACATATATGCAAGAGTACTAAATACTGAAGAACATATTTTTGAATTTATTTTTGTAGAGTACAGTTTCACTTCACAGCTCTGTGTGGAAAACTCCAGAGTCAGAGCTCTAGCAGACCTCTCCAGAGTACCTAACTCAACATCTCCACTTGCTTGAGGGTAAGCATCTCAAATGTAACACATCAGAAAGAGAGCTCTGGATTTTCTGCTCTTCCCCTGCCCAAACCTGTAACTCAACGATTCACTGAATAACACTTGGATCTACCCAGCTGCTCAACCCAAAATTTGCGATGCTCTTTCCCTTTGCCACAAATACACAAATTATCAGCAGGGTTTGTCTATTTTGTCTCCAAAGGCCCTGTTGCATTTGCCCACCTCTCCTTGTCTCTACTGCCATCCTGCTGGCTCAGGGCACTGTCGCCTGCCTCGACAGCTGCCTCCTCACTGGCCTACGGGCCTCCTCTCTCTTCAGTCTCTAGTCCCCTGTTCTCCACACAGCAACATGAATCATCTTTCAGTGGGTTATGTCAGACCTTATTTAAACATCTTTAATGACTCCATATCACCTTTTAGATCAAATTCAAGATCTTTATCTTGGCCTCCAGTTGCTAAAGAACCTGCTTTTGCACACCTGTAAAACCTCATTTTATTCCCCTCTACTCCCTTCTTGCTATCCTCCAGCCATTCTGATGTCTGTTGTATTTTTTTTTTCCTTTTTAGCCTTTGTATATTCCTATTTTATGTCTAGAATATTACCCCCTTGCTCTTCCCAGGGCTAGCTCCTTCTCACAGCTTAGTTTTACCTTCTCTTCCTCCGAGAAGCCTTCCCTGACTGCTCTCTTTAACCACCACACACACACCTGCCCTCCTCTCCACCTCATTGCAGCTGCCTGTGTTTTTCTTCAGACTCCTCACTGCAAGTTTTAAAGGTTTATTTTTTCAACTTTATGTATCTTGCCAGCTAGACTGAAGCTTAAAGACATACTTATCAAATAAATGACTTAGGGCAGGGGCTATTTTGAATTTAATTGCAGTGAGCCAGAACCTGGCCTACCACTGGTCCATATATATATATATATATATATATATATATATATATGGCACTCAAATATTTGTTAAAGAATGGATGAGTAAGCATTCATTGAGAGACTTAACCATGTACTAAACTCTATGCAAATTCATGGGATCATAATACCCAGATCACCCAATCTGTTAAAGATTGATTGTAGACCAGGGGTTGTCAAACTTTTTTTTTTCTCAAGACCCATTTACACTCTTAAATGATTAAGGACTCCAAAGAATTTTTGCTTATATGGATTACATCTATCAATATATATAATTGTAGAAATTAAAATTTTAAATGTATATTAATTAATTTAAAATAGGTAATAAGTTTATTACATGTTAAATAAACAACCTTTTTTTAAGTTTAATGTTAATAATTCCGAAAGCAAAAGGCTACTGAGAAGAGTGGCATTGTTTCACATCTTTACAAGTCTCTCTAACAACTGGCTTGAATGAAAACAGCTAGATTCTCCACTGCCTCAGCAGTCACTCGGCTGAGATACCACAGGTCATACAGCCTCAGGAAAACCCCACTGTACACTTGGGAAAGAAGTGAGAGCTGCTGTCGATAATTTAGAAAATAGAATTTTGGAGATTTCCCTGGCAGTTCAGTGGTTAAGACTTTGTGTTTCCAATGCAAAGGGTGTGGGTTCGATCTCTGGTTGGGGAACTAAGAGCCCACCTGCCAGGCAGTGTACCCGCCCCCAACCAAAAAAAGGATAAGAATTCTGGCTGAGATGGTGCTGTGAGTGGCACATCCACACTTCAGCCTCTTTTTAGTATGACTTGCAGTGACCTAGAATGTATGCATTAGTATGGATAAACAACTGAACAGAAAAACAAGGATCTGTGGGGTTGAAGAGCGGAACCTGTTGGACTTCTGATCTTTAGATAAAGGTGGTTAACAATTTGACTGCTGTGGAGTAACAAGGTCCAGAAGCACGCCATACATATTGAGGTCCCAGGCTCACTGCGTCAAACAGGGGCTGGGGTGAGATTCTCCTGACATGAAATGAGGCTGAAAAAAAGCCAGTAATAGTCACTCAGGGCTTCAGCTTTCATAAGAGCGGTTGCAGGAGTGAAAACATGGCCATGTAGAGTGGACCCAGCCTGAGCTTCAATTTTGCTCAGTGACTGACATACCCCTTTATCACATGGCACAGAGCCCCCATTTAACTTGTCTCAGGACTAACTTTCTCACAGCAAAGAGGACACAGCCAAAGAAAGGAAAAAAAGCTAGATGTGGAGGAAAGAGACAGGTGAGGTCAGGGGTGATAGCCAAGTGTTCTAAGAAGCACTTAGAAATTAAAATTATAAAACACTAAGTTAAACATAGGAAAACTTACAATAAGCAAGACAAAATCAGCTGTCAGGATAAATTCATTCCTGATAAAATGAAATTCTAATAATTTCAGTGTAACTTTAAGATTCTTGAAAGATAAAGAATAGTATTCATACAATGTTCATCCATTTGAGAAAGGTGGATATTTTGTACTGATTAAAAATATTAAACATGAAAAAACACTGTAAAACACATCAAGGTAAACACTAACTATATTGGATGCAGTTCAAAAGAGGAGTTACTCAGAAAGCAACCCAGAAAAGTATATGAAAAACAGAGAACAGGCTAAGAAGGGCAAATATACTCTGATAGGTTGAGAAGAGAATAAAGTTGAAATGGCAGAAAAGCGATATTGGCAAAGGTAGACTGGCCAAGAATTCTGCAGAGTGGCAGAAAGACCTTCACTGGTCACACAGTCCTGAGCAGGAGAAACAAAAATAAATCCATATGTAACACCTTTTGAAAAGCCACAGAGGAAAAAACCAATGCTATTAGGAACATTTAGATCATAGCAAACCTCATCAGCAATGTTAGATGTTGAAGACAATAGAATAATATCTTCAAAATAAGAGAAGAGAGGGTCACTTTACAATTTCATACCTAAGTAAACTATCATTCAAAAAATATCTTAAAGCCATTTTAAGAAACACAGATAGACTGCCCCTTACACTAAAAGGCTTATTTAAGGATTTATTACAATGAGGGGGGAAAAAAGAACCTAGAGAGGAGTAAAATTCAAGAAACGAGAGTAAATGATCAGTAAACATAATTAATCATTGACTACAAAAACTGTGCTTTGGGTTTGGTTTTAAAATATGTAGCTAAAATTCTGGACAATAACCAGGAAAGTGGGAATAAGAAATTAAATGAATTGCTAACATATGCCAGGTTCCT
>SJYC01027856.1:0-42954 GCA_006408675.1 Madoqua kirkii | reverse complement strand
TGGAAATCTATAGTCAAAAGACTTTTAAAGAACTTGAAAACCTAAATACATTCCTTAGTGTGACTAAGAAGAAATCTATTTGCAGCAATGGAATATAGTACCAAACAGCAGTGAAATGTATGGAATGCGGTTCAAGTGGTACTTGAAAGGAATGTAATAGCCTTAAAGGTACCTGTTAAAAATTAAGAAAGATTAAAGGTAAATGAGTGAAATGTGCAACTCAAGATGCTAGGAAAAGAAACTCAAATAAACAGAAAAAAGGAAATAATAAAATAGAGAACAGAAATTAAATGTAAAAGAAGAATAAGTAAAGAGGACAATTTTGTTAGAAAATATAAATGACCTAAATTGACTCAAGACAAAGCAGAAATATAGTACAAAACTAAGGAAACCAAGTAAAAAATATTTCATGCAAAAAGACCTCAGACTTAATTTTATAGTAAGTTATGTTAAACTTTCAAAAATGAGAAACTCTTATTTTTTATGATTTGTTACAGGGAATATAAGCAGGAAGAAAATTAAATAATTTTATAAGGCTAGTATAACCTTGATACCAAAATGAAACAAGTATAGTGGAATAAGAACTTAGGTGCAAAAACCAAAAGTAAAATATAACTCAGTGGTATCCTGCTGCATGTGTGTATAAATCAGACCCCCATTGTCATGATCAAGTAGGGGTTACAAATGCCACATGTTTCAACATCAGAAAATTTTGCCTTAATTCTCCACATTAACAGATTATGTAACATAATCTTCCCAATAGATAACAGAAAAGTCATTGCATAAAAATTAAATGTATTCATGAAAAAATTTTCAGAAAACTAGAACTAAAGGGAATTTCCTTAATCCCCAACAAGGAGGCTTTGCAAACAAGCTTACTGTGGACATTTTTACTTGATAGTAAAAGATAAGTATCCCGTTTCAAATCTAGAACAAGATTTATTCCATATTTCCCCAGAGGTCCTAGAGGAGGCATTATGATAGAAATGAGATGTAATTGTCAATAAAAATCTAAAAATTGTCATAAACAGGTTAACATTTTCAAAGCGTCCAGGAAAATCTGAGAGAAACTATTAGAACTAACAAGGACAGGTCAGCAAATTCACTGGATTTACCAGAAAAAAAATCAACATATAAAAAGCAATAGCAGATAATTCTCAAAAACCATAATCCAAGACAAATCATGAGAAACTGTTAGACAAACCCAAATGGAGACTTTCTACAAAATACTGACCACTACTCCTCAAAACTGCTAAAGTCGTGAAAAACAAGGAGATGCCGAGGGTCTGTCACAGCCTAGAGCTGTCTCAGGGCACGTAACTAAGTGCGATGCGGTGTCCTGGCTGGGGTCCCGGGGCAGAGGGAAGACACTCGTGGCAAGTCTGTAGTGTAATTACTAGCTTTGTGCCAGTGGCAATTTCTCCATTTGATCACATACCAAAGGCAGGTAAGATGTTAACGTCAGGGGAGACTGAGTAAGGAGTGTTTACATGACCTTTACAACTTTCCTGTAAATATGAAATTATTTTTGAAAAGCTTTATCACTGTTTTAACTCAAAAAAAACCTGTGAGGTAAGTAACAGGAAAAAAGACCTCTGAAAGTCAACCAAGATCTTTATGGGAAAAAAATTACAACATACGGTTGTGGGCTGTAGAAGACATGAATAAACAGGTAGGACAGATCATAGAGAAAGATGAGATGTCGTGATAAAATGTTTTTGGTTCTCTTTAAATTTTTTTGTGGATTCAGTAAATTGTCCGGGGCTAAGAATAGCCAAAGACACTTTTGAAAAACAAGGTAGGGCAATTGTCCTTTAAGATATCAAGGTATTGTAAAGCTCCAATAATTAATTCATGCAGGTAAAACAGATGGACCTATGGGACAGACTAGGGTTTAGGTACAGGTCCACTCATACAGAAACATATATGTCAGGAGAAAAAAATAGATCCATACCACAGAACATATAGAAAACTAAGCTGAAAAAATGAAACTTAAGGGTATTGCCTCTTTATGATTTCAGCGTGGAGAGAGATTTCTTAAGGTTTAAAAAAGCAGAAATCTGAAGGAAAAGATTATTAAATTTTATAGTACAAATATTTAACATTGTTCTGTGACAAAAGATATTGATGCCTTTTCTTTTAGCTTTGTTCATGGTATGGATTTTAGACATACCGAAGTGTGATTGGGGTCAAGAATAGGAGGTAATTCAAGCTGCAATGTGATTTCTAGAAAATACTAGAGGGAAGGGTTTGAATCAAAGCAGGTAGTCAAGTGAGTAGGCTAATACCTAGGGGATAATGATTAGGACTATCACACAGAGCAAAAAGGGGACAAATTTGGAGTCTATCTTGGATGTAGAGCCAGCAGGACCTGCTGATGAATGTTGTTGGTAAGGGAACCAGGAGTCCAGAACAATTGTAAGATTTTTGGCTACTGCAACTGGTGCCGTTTCCAGAAACAGGGAAATTAGTGTTTGTTTTCAGTGTTTTGAGTTGCCCATTAGACATCCTGGTGGAGCACTCAGCTGTTAAGCAGCTAGTTGGGTATATGAGACTGGGCTTCTGTAGAGACTTCTGTGCCAGAGGGAGCTGTTGGCATGCAGCTGGCGTTTAAACCATCCGGCTAGGTGAGACTGTTGCCTGGGGAGCAGATGTTGAGGGACGAGGCTGGTGACTGAGCTCTGAGCATTGGGAGCTTGAACGGAGCCGAAGCCAGCTAGGAGAACAGGAGGGGAAACCCGGGCAGTGTAGTGTCTCTGAAAATCAGCGGTGTGAGTTTATCATCATTGTTTTAATGAGGATGCTGAATGTTACTGAAAGATCAAGTGAGAGTAAGAACAAGGTTCCTAGCCACATAGAGAACTGCTCAGATTGCCAAGTGGTCCCAGGAGTGTGGAAAGGAGGAAGCCCCCAGGGTGGCATGGTAAGGGGAGAGAATGCAGTGAAGCTGCCGAGTCGGTGGCAGAGAGCACTCCATCAAGAAGCCTTTACTGGCTGGTGCCAGGAGGGGTGCCGAGAAGGGAGCCGCTCTGAGAACGTGTGCTAACTGACTGGAATGACTGATGCGGGATCCAGAGGAAAACCTGTGTTGCAGATAGAGGTTTTGAGGAGAGAGGAGCTGGAGGGCCCTTGAATGTGCTGAATCACCTTCCAGACCCTAGCCAGACTTTAAGTTCCCCTCTGGGGTCCGGAAAGAGCACCTCTGTGGGACGCTGGGCACCTGCAGCGACCAACAGCTCCCCCAGCGGTTCCTGGCGTGTGTGGCCAGACTGGAGCCTGTGCCCTAGGCTCAGGACCGCTTTCACTCTCGGGGGTCCCGCTGGGTTTCTGTGGATGCTCCTGGCCAGTACGTTTCAAGGGTGCAGAGCAAAGGCGTTTTCATTCAGATTTTCTGTTTATGTGGCACTGCTGGCTGACCGGGGACTGTTGAAGGCTTGGAGGGTTTCAAACACCGGCCCCCTTGCCCCCCGCCCCAGGTCAGCAGCTTCCCAGTATCCCCAAGAACCACTGATTTATAAATATTTATACTTACGAAGTGTAAATATGAAGTTTCATTTTGGATATCCTATTTTTTATGCTCTTGAGTAAACGTACATTTTGTAATTAAGTATAGCTCATGAGTCTCTTCCTTTAAAATTCAAGTCTTACATTTTAACTGGCCACATAAAGTCGCACCGTGTGGCTTTGCCCGAGTACACTTCGGGGCTTCCGCAGAGTGCCTTTTTCTCATAAAAAGTGGCGCTCGCCGGGCGCGCCGGCGTGGGCTCGCTCGCACCGCTCCGCTCTGCTGCGGGAGAGCGGGGCGCGGAGCCCCCGCGCCTCGGGGCCTGAGGCTCCCCGCGCCACCGCCCGCCGGAACGCGTGGTTCTGGGGGGAGTCCGGCAGCATGGCCTGGAGACGGGCGGGAGCCCGCCGCCCTCTTCCTTCCCCTCACTGCCGTGGCCCCGCGGCGACCGGCTGACAGTTTCTTGCCTGCTTCCCCAGAGGTGCACCCGCGTGTGTGGGCACCCTTAACAAACGAACAAGCGGGGCTACTCACCGCTCGGGTCTGCGCGCTTCGGCCGGACCGACGGCATGGCTGGCTGAGTCCTCGGCGGCGGTCCGTCCCGCGAGGCGCCACCCGCGTTGCGCGCCGCACGCGGGTGCTCAGGCGGCGGGGCGCCGCGCGGCAGCGGCGTGGTGGGCGGCGGCGGCTGCACCGCGCGAGTTCGCGCGCTCGGTTTTCCGGCCTTTGGAAGTTGGGTCATGAGCTCTGTCCCGCAGCTCTGTCAGCCATCTGTGCTTTTCTGTGAATTGCAGTGTCCTCCCTTTCTGCCCACTTTTCAGGCGCGATTTGGTCTGTACGGTATCGGTTTCCAAGAGTTCTTCGTTTACTAGGGAAGTTAGCCCCGGGTCTTTCGTGTGTCCCAGGCAGGAAAGTCTCGTCTCCCACTTTCTCGTTTGTCTTTAACTTCAACATACATTATTTTTGCCCACCAGCTTTTCACTTTCTTAGACAAATGTACGGGGTTGTTTGTTTGTTTGTTTGGTCTCTTCAGACGATTTGCATTTGGGAGTCGTTGGTAAGGCTTTCTCCGTGTGGCCCCCCCTTCTTTGTTTGGGGGTCGAACACAACCCCCCCCTTTCCAGACCCTTCCTCAGGGCCCCTCGCATTTGCTCCGTTGACGTCAACCTCCTGCCTTCGCGCCAAACAGTCGCCACGGCAACCGCGGCCCGATGGGCAGGGCTGAGGGTGTGGCGAGGGGCCCCGGGCGCAGGGCGCAGCCGTTGATTGGCCGGTGCCCGGCCCCGCCCTCTGCGGAGCAGCAGACAAGGAGCCGCGGGCCCGGGGCTCGGTGCAGACGCCGAGAGCTGCGGGAGAGAGAGGTTGGAGCAGAGGATCGGGCGAGTCCACACTTGGCTGGTGGTGCTGCTGAGCGCCTGGGGCCGTGTGGGGGCACTAGAGCTTGCACGGGCTGCTCAGTCCTTGAGCTGTCAGCCCGGGGCAGGGCGGTGCCTTGAGGTCCGGTGAGGTGAGTCCGGCTGCCCCGGCCCGCACCACCGCATCTGGACGGTGCGCCGGGATGGATGCCGCAGAGCCGGGACCCTGGTCAGTGGGCGAGAGCTGCCGCGCTTGCCGCAGCCGCACCACGTTGCGCGGCCAGCTGGAGTCTGGGGTCGGGGCTCCCGTGCCACCTGTCCTGGGCATAGCGGGTACAGGGACGGCTGATCATCCTGGGCAGGGGGTGGGACGGCCACGGGCTCAGGGCTCCGCAGTCCGCTGGGGTGGGTGCCGGAGCAGTGGCGGCGGTCCCTGATGAGCACAGGAAATCACAGGGTCCCCCGTTTTCCTCAGCTCGGTCCGGGGGCTGCAAAGGACACCCCCATCCCCCGGGGTCCTAGCCTAGCCAGGTCCCCTCCGGCCACCCCGCATCCTTGCCGGTGTCTGGGGCGGGGCTTGCTTGCCGCAGTGGCGGTGGGAGGAGCTACAGGCGGGGCCGAGGGTGGCAGTGGTTGCGGGGTGTGTCCTCGGGGCGGTGACGAGCTGCGGCGCACCCACCCTGGCGCTGTCTTTGAAGGGGCGCGGCGGTGGGCTGCGAGGACGCTGCTCTGATTGGCTGGGGAGGGGCCGAGGGCTGTCGTGACTGCGGGTCTCGGAAGAGGCCGTCCAGTCACACCGGCCGCCGCGGCGCCATCTTTGGTGCGGGCGGCAGAGGCTTGCCTGGCGGTCTGGCTGGCCAGCCGCGGGGCGGGGCCGCGGGTCTGTGCCGGAGTCCGCGCTGTGATTGAGGGCTGCGCGGGTCCTGTCTCACCCCTCTTTTGCTGGTCCTGGGTCGGCCTTGGGCACTTGCCGCGGACGCTTGCCGCAGAGGCTGGCCGCGATGCGTTACCCGAGAGGCGTGCGGTCTGGTGACCGGAGGGGGGTTGCTTTTTGATCAGCAGGGGCCACCCTGTTGCCACTAAGGAGCTGTTTGTCCTGAGGGACAGGGCACAGGCTGTCACTGTGCCCGCTGCCTCGCCTTCGCTGCTCGGGGGTTGCAGAGCATGACTGCTTTCTGGACTGCTTTCACCCTGGGATGTTTCTGGCTCCATGTTTTGGTTGGCGCCGTGGGGACTGGACCGCGGGGCAGCCTAGCCGCGTTTCACGGGTGCCCTGTTGGCTGGGCTGAGGGCGTGGGGCCGCGGGCCGTCTGGGGACGGAGCGCTGCCGAGTGCCGTGAAGCCCCGCCCGCTGTGCTACTGTGTGTGCTGGCCAACAGGCGGCACCGAGGCTCGCTGCGCAGGGGCCGTGGTGAACGACGGCGGAGTTGCCGGGGGCAGGTCGAGGGAGGGGTGCGGAGCCCTGCCCTCCCCACTGCAGTTGTTGACAGACAGGCTGAGGCTTATTGTGCAGGCGCTGCCTTAAATAACAGTGAGGCGGGTCTCGGGGCGGCTGAGGGAGAGGCTGTAGCAGTCTGCCCACTCGAGCGCTGTTTGTTGACTGACAGGTGGCGGCCGCGGCTTACTGCGCAGGCGCCATCTTGAATGACAGCGGGGCTGACAACAGGGGGCGGGCTGAGGGAGGGGCTGCAGAGCCCTGCCCTCTCCAGCGCTGTTTGTTGACTGACAGGTGGCGGCCGCGGCTTACTGCGCAGGCGCCATCTTGAATAGCAGCGGGGCTGGCAGCAGGGGGCGGGCCGAGGGCGGGGCTGCAGAGCCCTGCCCACTCCAGCGCTGTATGTTGACTGACAGGTGGCGGCCGCGGCTTACTGCGCAGGCGCCATCGTGAATGGCAGCGGAGCTGGTCTCAGGGGGCGGGTCTAAGGCGGGGCTGCATAGCTCTGCCCTCTCTAGCACTGTTGACTGACAGGTGGCGCCGAGACTTATTACGCAGGTTGCATAGCAGTGGGGCTGGGCGCAGGGGCGGGCCGAGGGCGGGGCTGCAGAGCCCTGCCCACTCCAGCGCTGTTTGTTGACTGACAGGTGGCGGCCGAGGCCTACTGCGCAGGCGCCATCGTGAATGGCAGCGGAGCTGGCCTCAGGGGGCGGGCCGAGGGCGGGGCTGCAGAGCCCTGCCCACTCGAGCGCTGTTTGTTGACTGACAGGTGGCGGCCGCGGCTTACTGCGCAGGCGCCATCTTGAATAGCAGCGGGGCTGGCAGCAGGGGGCGGGCCGAGGGCGGGGCTGCAGAGCCCTGCCCACTCCAGCGCTGTATGTTGACTGACAGGTGGCGGCCGCGGCTTACTGCGCAGGCGCCATCGTGAATGGCAGCGGAGCTGGTCTCAGGGGGCGGGTCTAAGGCGGGGCTGCATAGCTCTGCCCTCTCTAGCACTGTTGACTGACAGGTGGCGCCGAGACTTATTACGCAGGTTGCATAGCAGTGGGGCTGGGCGCAGGGGCGGGCCGAGGGCGGGGCTGCAGAGCCCTGCCCACTCCAGCGCTGTTTGTTGACTGACAGGTGGCGGCCGAGGCCTACTGCGCAGGCGCCATCGTGAATGGCAGCGGAGCTGGCCTCAGGGGGCGGGCCGAGGGCGGGGCTGCAGAGCCCTGCCCACTCGAGCGCTGTTTGTTGACTGACAGGTGGCGGCCGCAGCTTACTGCGCAGGCGCCATCGTGAATGGCAGCGGAGCTGGCCTCAGGGGGCGGGCCGAGGGCGGGGCTACAGAGCCCTGCCCACTCGAGCGCTGTTTGTTGACTGACAGGTGGCGGCCGAGGCCTACTGCGCAGGCGCCATCTTGACGCTGGTTCTGCAGGGGCTGCCCGGGGGAGGGGCTGCAGACCCCTACCCGCCTGGTGCTCGGGTGGCCGACAGGGGGCGCCGAGGCTCACTGCGCAGGTGCCATCTTGAGTGGCAGAGGGTGGGCTTTGCTTGCTGTGCATGCACCGTGGTGAGCGCCAGCGGGGCTGGATTAGCGGGCCACCGCCTCTGGTGTCCCGGGGGACCGCGCCCGCCCCGCGTTCTCCAGTGTGCAGGCACCAGGGGGACCGCTGCTTGCCTCTGCACCACGTCTCAGTGGCCGCGCGATGGCGCCATGTTCCCTGGAGGGGGTGGGGGCTGTGGGACAGGGTTCAAATGTGCACATCCAGGGGTCACGTGGGAAACAGACTCTTAATAGATTTGGGGGAGGGTGGGTTCCTAAATGAGAGGGTGGAGGAGGCTGTGCATATGAGATTTGAGGGTGGGAGGCTCGGAGGGTGGTAGGAGGTGACTTGAAGGAAAAAAGCTCGTACATGGCCTGGAGCATGTGCAGTGGCGGAAGGCTATGAGGGAGGCGTGGCGTGGGGCCGGGTGGGACGGAGGCGGAGGAGTGAGGCGGGGCGGCCCCAGCGGGGAGGGGTGGGTGAGGGGGCGTTGCCACGTGTGTGGTGGGCGGAACCTAATTATAAACCCGCTGACAACTGATAGCCTTAATAAAAGCCAGAGGCGCAGTCCTGAAGGAGCTTCTACAGGCCACTGATTGAACACATGCTCCGAGTCACGGTGGAACGTGAAACGCGTAGTGTCGTCCACAGGGATCTTGTTGATAACCTCAAATGTTGTGTAAGGTTAAGTAATGATGCCGTTACCTCTTAGTACTGACGATGACTATTACTAGGGTCCTAATATAAGCTAGTCTCTTCATCCTGCATAGGTGTGCAACATACAGGAAAACTTCTGGCATTGCATCACTGGTCATCACATGGCAAAACTAGAATTTCAGCTCATCTTTCTAAGTGGTGTCTATATCACTGTTCCATAAGATTTCCACAGAAAATATCTGTAGATGTACTGTTTTCCAAAATGACATTAGTTGATCTGTAATTGCCATGAACTCTGAAGTTGAGTTCTCTGCTTCATTTTTGTAAAATATTTAGAAAATTAATGTGAGAATTAACAGAGATGCGAAAGTCAGGTACTAAGCACTATAGGAGGCACATAATTAGCAATAAATAGTACTGTTTTCTTGGGCATTACTATTTTCTTTCTCCCTCCAGTTCCTATCTGCAGTGTGTATACTTTGACTTTAGAAGGGTGGCCAGTGCAACAGAGCTAATAAGTGGGAAGTTGGGGTCTTGAATTTCTCAGCCCCAAGTCCTGTGTTTTTGCTATTTTGCTCTGCTTGTTAGAGAAGGTTCTGAGAGACACACTTAAGAGTTGGCTGCACACCCTCTGACATGGTGAAGGCTGTGACTACTGCCCACGTACAGCGTACACCCCGGGGGTGAGACTGACGAGCTGTCCACCCCGGGGGAGGTAACGATGGACTGTGTGGGCTCATTTCCAGCCTGGGGATTCCACTATTTGGAAAACAAATTTGAGGTTTCACGTTTTCTTTTCCCTCCCCAGCTCTGCTCTTCTCTTCTCCGAGGTGATCGGCAGGAGGAAGAGGAACTAGGTCCAAACGCCAGGTGTCTGCGTGCAGGTGAGCGGGAGTCCCTTCTCACAGTGCCACACTATCCTTGGGGCGAGCACGTGCTTCCTGCAGCTGACACTCCCTGCCACACACGTGTGCCATCTGACCACGAGCACCGTGCGTGCTCACTGAGGATGTGCGGGCTCTTCCGGTGGACCGCATGTTCGCCAGATTCTCCGTGGTCCCCCGCCATCCTTTGCGGCGTCCAGACTCTCTCCCCGGCACTGAGCCACCCCTTCAGGCCTCCTCTTTCTTTCTTACTGGGTGATTAAGGAAGCACGAGGAATCCGTGGAGTCTTCCATCAGTCGTGACCCTGAGTGGGAAAGGAAGTGGTTTCTTGGAGCTCATAGTCTTGTGGGTAATGAAAGCCATTTAAAAAGTAAGGCTGCGTGCAGAGACAGGCAGGAGAGCGGAGCACACAGGAGAAGAGGGCGTGCCGCCTGCTGCCCCTGAAAGGAAGGCGGAAACTTCTCAATTCCAGCCCCTCTGATAAGGTGGGGATTAGGAGATGGGTTGGGTCTCAGAGCTCTGTGACAAGGCCTCAAAGTGAGCAAATGGGGCCAGGCTTGGAGGCCACACCCTGGAGCTGCTGTCTCTCCTGGTGGGATGTGGGGCGCCTGGGGTCCCATGGGGGCCACCGACTTTCTTACTTCTCCTCCAACGGCCCAGCCACTGGTCCAGCCCCCAATAGCCGAGTTCCTCCCCGTGCAGTTGTTCAGTTGACCCACTGATCTTTGAGGCCAAAGACCGCCACCCCCACCCCTGACTTGTGGCAGGAATGCCTGGTGAGTCCAGCTCTGTTTCAGGTGCACTAATTGTGAGGCCATGCTTCCGTTTTCTATGCATTTTTGTGAAGCAGAAGTAAAGACTATAAGATGTTCAAAGGGCGACCCAGATGCCGCACCTGGGCCACAGGGGTGGCCCTGTTGGCCTGTGGGCAAACCCCTGCGCTGCGGTGGGACAGCCAGCTCAGCGCCGAGCTCCATCTGCGCACGGTGCTCACAGCGCACCTGCTCTGCGCTCACTGTCCAGTGCGTTTGAGGACAGCGGAGCTGCAGCCCCGTAAACCACCCCTCTGCCTGGTTAGGTGGGGATACCTCGTCCTGACCGGCTGCCCTCGTGCGTCTCCTGTCCTCCCCACCAGCAGAGCTGGCGCCCCCCCTTGACCCTACCACCAGAGTTGGGCTAAGTCCCAGCTCTGTGTGACTGCACCCTCGCCCCCATTCTCTGAATGTGATGAGACCTTGGCTTTTAAAATCCTGCCCTTGACCACACTGCTCGACCTACTCTGGGATTCCTGTTCCAAAGAGAGTGCGGAGGGGGAGGTGGGGGCCTGCCAGCTAGGGCACCTGAGAGCCCACCTCCAGACCAGGAGGCCACACGGACAGCCTCCCTCGGGGCCAGGGCTCAGTGAGGCAGAGGGGATGGCAGGGGGCGGCTCCGGGGTCTAGGCGGGGAGCCTCAGCAGTGCTGTTCTGCCCTGAAGGGTATGTGGGTGGGGGGGGGTGCTCCAGGGGAGCACTGCCAGTGGGAGAGGGAGGGAGCCACAGGAGGAGGGGCTACTGATGGGCACTGGCCAACAGAAAAGAGAGGAAAGCCCCACAGCTGCTGAGCTTACTTCAAATGTAGGTTCGAACTTTTTTCTGTTCGTGACTTCAAATAACGTTCTAAATTGGAGTGTACAGTGAAGTGTCTTCTATCACTCACTTCCTTTCTCGGCTTCCCTCACTTTGCCAGCGGCCCTTATGCAAGCTCTGTTTATGTATTGCTTGGCCCACTGTGCGGCGTGCAGGACCTGTACTATGCATTTTTGTGAAGCAGAAGTAAAGACTATAAGATGTTCAAAGGGCGACCCAGATGCCGCACCTGGGCCACAGGGGTGGCCCTGTTGGCCTGTGGGCAAACCCCTGCGCTGCGGTGGGACAGCCAGCTCAGCGCCGAGCTCCATCTGCGCACGGTGCTCACAGCGCACCTGCTCTGCGCTCACTGTCCAGTGCGTTTGAGGACAGCGGAGCTGCAGCCCCGTAAACCACCCCTCTGCCTGGTTAGGTGGGGATACCTCGTCCTGACCGGCTGCCCTCGTGCGTCTCCTGTCCTCCCCACCAGCAGAGCTGGCGCCCCCCCTTGACCCTACCACCAGAGTTGGGCTAAGTCCCAGCTCTGTGTGACTGCACCCTCGCCCCCATTCTCTGAATGTGATGAGACCTTGGCTTTTAAAATCCTGCCCTTGACCACACTGCTCGACCTACTCTGGGATTCCTGTTCCAAAGAGAGTGCGGAGGGGGAGGTGGGGGCCTGCCAGCTAGGGCACCTGAGAGCCCACCTCCAGACCAGGAGGCCACACGGACAGCCTCCCTCGGGGCCAGGGCTCAGTGAGGCAGAGGGGATGGCAGGGGGCGGCTCCGGGGTCTAGGCGGGGAGCCTCAGCAGTGCTGTTCTGCCCTGAAGGGTATGTGGGTGGGGGGGGGTGCTCCAGGGGAGCACTGCCAGTGGGAGAGGGAGGGAGCCACAGGAGGAGGGGCTACTGATGGGCACTGGCCAACAGAAAAGAGAGGAAAGCCCCACAGCTGCTGAGCTTACTTCAAATGTAGGTTCGAACTTTTTTCTGTTCGTGACTTCAAATAACGTTCTAAATTGGAGTGTACAGTGAAGTGTCTTCTATCACTCACTTCCTTTCTCGGCTTCCCTCACTTTGCCAGCGGCCCTTATGCAAGCTCTGTTTATGTATTGCTTGGCCCTCTGTGCGGCGTGCAGGACCTGTTCCCCGACCAGGGGTCAAACCTGCGCCCCCTCCACTGGAAGCACAGAGTCTTAACTACGGGACCACCAGGCAAGGCCCCAGTTTGTGTGGAAATGTGCTTCTGCCTCGGTTTGTAGGCACTTACACACGTTTAAGTACCTATGTAGCTCTTTTGGTTTTAGTAAGACTGTGCCCAATTCAGTAAGGCTTCAAACACTCAGGCCACTAGAGTGAAGCAGAGGTGGGATGTTAGGCAACATTTGGTGGGGGGGATGTGATGTGCAAGCCAGGTCCTCGTATCCATCACATTTATGTGGGTGTGTTTCTGTGTGTAGACATGATTTTGTGCAGCTCTTTAGCAATGGCCACAAGAATTTCAGTATAAACACGCCTCCGTCTTATAGCTTTGCTTTCTAAAACTGCATTTTATTCCACGTGGGGACATCCTCATCATTTTCTGTGTACATATAAATGACTGTGTTTGCAGTAAGAATGCCACATATGCTATATACCATCTCATACCCTAGTGTTTTCATTTAATGCCTTAAACAGTTTTTGCATTAGTCATTTCCATCAAGTCGAATTGACTGTATCCATAGAAAGGAAGACTGTGTGGCCTTTAGAAACAATGACGTCAGTCTATATGTCCTGATTGGAAAGATGTCTATCAAAAATTACTGCGTTTAAAAATACACAGAGCGAGCCCCTAGTGTGATCTCATTTTGTTAGAAATGATGTAGTACGTATAGAGATTATATAAGGTTTAGTGTAGGAACAAATGGAGTCGAGGAGCGTGGCTTGCAGTCTCGGGGGGCGTGGCTTGCAGTCTTGGGGGCGTGGCTTGCAGTCTCAAGGGGGTGTGACTTGCAGTCTCGGGGGGCGTGGCTTGCAGCCTTGGGGGCGTGGCTTGCAGTCTCAGGGGGCGTGGCTCAGCAGGCCTAGTAGTATGTGTCTGCTTCAGAAGGGGGTTTGGTCTGCAGTTCCGGAGCTCTCTTAGATTTCTTAAATCATTCAGGTTTCATAGCAGAAACTCAAAAGCTTTCTACCTCCTGTCTCTGGTTGGTTTATAAGATGTGGGAGTGGGCCTTTTCTTGAAGACAATACCTAAGGCTTGCCCACAGCGCGGTCTCAGTCCACAGCCACATGGAGAATGAATTCTCTGACACTCTTGACACTTCTTCTGTGTTGATTTGTCCATGTATTTCTTTCTTTAAAATGTCTGCAGGTCCCTGGCATTTTGACTGTTCCCGTGGATAGCTACTTGTTCAGAAGTTCCGGAAGGGACCCTGTTCCCACCAGGTGATTTACATACCCAGGGGTGTCCCATGGCCTCTTGAGAGGCGGAGCCGTGGCCGTCTAGGGGAGCATGTTCTCTGAATCGGAGGCCACAGAGAGATCAGGGCTCGCTGCCCTGTCCCCCACGGGCTCTGAGGGCCCTGCTCTGGTCAGGCAGTCCCTCTTAGCCAGGCTCCGGGTCAGCTCATGGCAGCTCTCCAGAGCTGGGGGGCTTGCCCAGCAGGCTGTCACCTGGTGCCTTGCCTGCTGTGGAGGAGAGGAGGGCAGGGCAGGCAGAGTGGGAGTGGCGGATGCAAGGGTCTGCCAGCTGGCAAGCAGGACGATGCAGAGAGAGTGGGGGAGTGTGCACAGGGCAAAGCGGAGCGCACCGCAGAGAAGCGCTCAGGCCCCGGGCAGGAAGGCTGCTGTGAGACAAAATAATTGAAACCCCTTTTGTTTTCTCTTTAGACATTAAAAACAATTTTTTTTTAACTTACTGGTTTTCCTTTTAAAACAAAAAAGAATTTTTGCTGCATGTGGTTTTGTCCTTCTCTGGAAGTAAAGTCAGAAGTACAAAACTGGTACTGCTCAGGTAAGTCACTGCTCCCCGACCTGGACCTCTCTGCTGTGCCGCCTGCTTACTGCTCCAGCGTGGCTGACCACTGAGGACAGGGCGGGGCCGAGAGCGCGTGGGCCGCTGAGCAGCTCAGGGGGGGGGGGCGAGGAGCCTTAGCCGATGACACCAGGGCAGGAGGAGGACGGGGAGTCAGCTTCCACGCTCCGCCTGAGAAGTCCTCTTAGCAGGGTGAGGGCAGCCCCTAGAGTAGAGACGCAGGGACGGGAGGGTGGCGGAGCGGCGTGCCGGCTCCCCTGGAGACCCCTGGATCTCGGGCGAGGCTGGCCAGAGCAGGAGGGGCGGGGCACAGAAGCCTGCGGGGCGCTTGGGCGAGTCACCACCACTGATGTGAGTACTAGATGCGGGGCTCCCGCGGACTCGGCGGCGCTCCGTCTTCCCTTCTGCCGGCTGGCTGAGCTGGGTGCCGGCACCCGAGCTCCACGGAACACTGTCAGGGGCTGATGTTGACCCCTGACCTTCCCAGTGAGGGAAGCATCCGTGTCTGATCCCTTCACAGCAGGGCCCAGGCCGGTTAGCTCAGATAGTTCCGACTAAATTCCAGAGGTGCCTGGAGCGCCAGTAGACTGGCCTGGGTGCAGGCACCAGAGGCAGGGGTGCAAGCAGGAGCCCAGGGCTGCCCTCAGGGTGCACGCTGTGGAGAAGGCGCGCCTGCTGCCTGCGGGCGCAGGGCAGCCCCCGGCCGGTGTGGTGGGGACGCGGCTCGTGTGCAGGAGCTGACCTGCTGATTGCAGGGGCCGTGGGCTTGGTCAGCACGTGGTGCACATGCAGAGCACAGGCGCAGAGGAGTTGCCCAGAGCACTTGAAGGCCAGGACCCGCACCGTCACGTGTGTGCGCGGCTTTCCTGTGCTGTGCACTGAGGCCGTGAAGGCCCGGCTGCGGAAGGCACGCCGGCCCGTGGCACCAGGTCTGCCGAGAAGGGGCGAGCTGCAGGGCGCGGGCCCCGAGGCCCAGGGCCGCAGGGCAGTCAGGAGCAGAGTGCAGTCCTTCCGTGGCAGGCGTGCTGCTTGTGACTCCTCACGTGTGTCTGTGTGTCGGGGGTGCGGTGCAGTGCCCCTCTGGGCCTGTCCTCCTGCCGGGCGGTCCTCAACCCCTGGGACATGTGTGTCTCCTTACGATCCGCAGGTCCCTGAGCACTGACTGCCCCTGCTGCCGCGTCTGCCCTGTTGGCGCATATTGGGTTCCTCCAGTGAAACTTTTCCTTAGAGACATGCTGCCTCCCAAGTCTTTGTCCGCCACCAAACCCAAGAAGTCTTGGGCCCCAAACCTGTATGAGCTAGACAGTGACTTGTCTGATCCGGACGCCGTCCCAGGAGAAGGCGCCACTGACACTGAGTTCTTTCATCAGAGGTTTCGGAACTTCCTCTACGTAAAATTCATTGGGCCTCGGAAGACCCTTCTCAAACTCCGAAACCTCTGCCTCGATTGGTTGCAGCCGGAGATTCGCACCAAGGAGGAGATTATCGAGGTCTTGGTCCTGGAGCAGTTCCTGAACATCCTTCCAGCAAGGATCAAGCCTTGGGTGTACGCAAGAAAGCCGGAGACCTGTGAGAAGCTCGTTGCTCTCCTGGAAGAATACGAGGAGATGTACGAGCAGGAAGGTGAGGCGAGGGGAAGGCGGCAGGACCATGCTGGGGGACCCCCGGGGCAGGCGGTGGGGGGGCAGTGTAGGTGGCAAGCCTGGCCTTTCTGCCCGCAAGGAGCCGGAGCCCTCCCTGCCCCAGCTCTGACTGTCTAACAGGAGGCAGGCGGTGGGGGAGCAGTGGAGAGGGGCATGGCGGGCGCCCTCGGGGGCTAAGCTGGCGGGCAAGCCTGGCTGAGCCCCTGAGCCGTGTCTGCTGTCCCCTCAGACGACAACAGCAGCGACACGCACAGCGAAGGCGGCATGAGCCGGAGGGCCACGGAGTCCCCGCCGCCGCGCCCCGCCTTCCCCTGCTGCAGTGAGTAGCCACCGCCGCCGCCGCCGGCTCTGCGCAACCCTTCTCTGGGGCCCTGCTGCTGCTGCTCGGGAATCTGGGGCGGGGGATTCCGGGATGGCGGAATGAGACGTTTTCATCAAAGCAGACACATCCGGGGAGTGAAATACAACTTTTTATTATTCAGTGATGAGGGAAAACATTTAAAAATTGGAAGCTTATTTGGCATTTGCCACAGGTTGTTTCAGGCTGTGCCTAGCGCCTCCAGGGGGTAAAGTTCACCACCGCTTAGCCTACACAGCTGTTCATTTGTTCAAGGTTCTCCAGAGAAATTTCTGGAGCAGCAGTGCTCCGGGGACGATGCTTTGTCTACTTGTACTCAAGCGAGGAGCACATTAAGACGGGCCAGGGTTGGCCAGGCTGTGGCGGGTTGGCAGATGGCCCTCCTGAAGGCGGAGACCTCAGGAGCCGGGACACTGAGAGAGCCTGAAGCGGGAACGGGCCCCTCGAGGGCGGCGTCCTGACCAAGGCCGGGCCAGCCTGCTCGAGGCCGAGGAAGTGGGCCCAGTCCCCAGAAGCAGTTCCAGGCCCCAGGGTCCGGGGGCCTCTGCCCGTCAGTATGGGACCCCGCTCCCAGTGGAGAGCAGGCGTAGCGTTCAGGTGTGGAGGGGTGTGCAGAGCACATGCCCACCTCCGCACGTCTGTGTCCGCAGGTGACCGGGACCGCGACCGCGACCGGGACTGGGACCAGGACTGGGAGCGAGAACGGGAGCGCGGCCGGGCACGAGAGCGGGAGCGCCGCCGCGGCCGGAGCCGGGACATGGAGTCACGGGACCGCTGGCCGTCCGTCCGGAGCCCCAGGAGCAGTGCGTGTCCCCGCGACCCCCCAGCTCGCCTGCCTGCCCACCTTGCCACACCCGTTCATGCCGCCTCTCCCTTCCCAGGGTTTCACCAGCGAGATCTTGCACTTCCTCTGGCGGAGAGAGCCAAGGAAAGAGAGCACAGGCGCAGGGACTCCCTGCTGGATTTGGATGCCAGATCCGAGGTGCGCCCAGGTTTCCTCTCGTACTGGGAGGGCCGTCTTCACTCCGTGTTGGAGGTGCCTTTCTTTCCTGGGAGGCTGAGTTGTCTGCCACCTGGAGGCCCACCAGGGTTGGGGAGAGAGCCCGGGGTGGCCAGTGGCCGCAGTGGCTGCTGCCTGCTTTCTGGCTCGCCAGCGAGGCCAGCACGCCTGTCCCCTGGTGGCCACCCGCCCCGTGCACAGAGCGGAGGGGGGGGCGCTCAAGCCCCGGAGCCGAGAAGAGCTGAGTCTGCAGCCTGGCTCTGCCACCTGCCAGCCTGCTAGTGGCACCAAGCCTCAGTTTCCTCATCTGTGAAATGGGTGTGATGATAGCCTCACCAGGGCTGTTGTGAGGGATGCATGAGTCACACAGATACACAGTGCGCAATGTGCAGCCTGGCACACGGTGGGCATGCTGTCACTGCCAGTCCCTGTGCACTAAGGACAGGGGCACGGGCAAAGAGGGGTTCGGGAAGGAGGGTCGCGAGTGAGGTGGCAGCATGGAGGAGGGCGGCTGTGCAGCCGTGTGGGAAGGCAGCGTCTGAGAGACAGCAGGCGCAGCTCCAGGCTGCCCACTCGTTGGGTCAGTCGAGTCAGAGCAGCGTTCCCTCTCCGGGGACAGTGTAGCCCAGAACACAATGCACGTTTATGTCACTCAGATTCGGCCATCAGGAAGGGGTGAAAAGTGCCCCTTTCCTTTTGCCACTGCCTGTTGAGGTCTGTTAGCACCAGGGGTGGTGCCCTGTGGTGCCCTCGGCCCCCCCGAATTCTTGACCTCGTCTGCTCTCTGCCAGCCCCGAGTAGGAGCTCCAGTGTCCTCCTGTCGTACCACAGACACGCCTGTGCCCCGCACCCCCGCGGCTTCTCCTGCACTGTGATAACCTGGGGAGGCCTGAGGAGGGGCTGCTGTCAGCCCCGAGTGCCACGTGGTGCCCACTCCGGGGAGCTGCCCACCGCAGAGGACAGGCTACCCCCAGAGGGGAGCGTCTGGCTCTCAGCGGTCAGCACCTCCTGCTCCTGCAGCTTCTCGTCCTGGACTCCACAGCCCTAGGCTGGCAAGGGGCTCATTTCTGAAGCTCTGCTTCGTTTTGCCAGGGGTTTTGTTTCTAATTGCGGAACAGTGGCAGTTGTATGAAGGAGGTTTTCTTTCTCTTAAACCCCAGTGCCTGCACCTGTTTAGTTTTCTCAGTAGGAGCTGCACCTGATTGTGCGCACATTGCTTTTATTTTCTCTGCTACACTTCCACACGGCTGTCGTGTCATGTGCCACTTCCCAGAGCTATAGCAAATCTACCATCAAAGTATCTTTACATAATAGTTCAGTAGTGACAACAACTCACGTTTCATTTACATAGTTTTTCTATTTTTTACTTTTTGGCTGGGCCACATGGCGTGTGGGGCCTAAGTTCCCTGACCAGGGACTGAACCCACGTGCCCTGCAGGGGAAGCCCGAGCTCTTAACTGCTGGCCCGCTAGGGGAGCCCCACCCAGTCTTCCTCCACACTTGGCCCCGCGAGCAGCAGACCGCGCGGAGGGACACGCACACAGTGTCAGCTCCGCCACACTTCACCCCAGGTCAGCGGCCCAGGTGACAGGAACCCCACAGCCTGGGGGGCAGGTGGACACCCTCCTCTCCATTTCACAGATGAGGACTCTGAGGTTTGGGAGGACTTGTGTTCCCAGCTTGCTCGGTCATGAAGGTGCTTGAGCGCCTCTGACCCTGGAGTCCTCTGGCCGCGCTGCTGGGGGCCCCTCAGGCTCCGCGCCCCTCCGGGGGCCTCAGCAGCGCTCGCAGCCCCGCCCACACCTGCGGGCTTTGCTCGCAGCCCCGCCCACCCTGCGCCGCCCCCGCCACGCCCGCTTAGCGCCGCCTCTCTGCACCCCGCTTTGTTGTTTACTGTTCTCTGATTGTTTCTCTCCAACCAAATGATAAGCTGCACGAGGGCAAGGAATATGTGCCCTCCGTCTTTGGGAGCTTCCTCAGACTGTAGAGCCAAGGTAGGTAGACGCAGGTCCCCAGTAGAGCCTGACCAGACCACTCGGAACCCCCGGCGCCGTGAGCACTTGCCGCACACTGTGTGCGTGTGTGTGTGGCTCCCGCACCGCTGGCGCTGCCCTGGCCGCGGTCGCCCAGGCAGACCCCGCTGAGGGCATGTCTGCGGTTGCAGGAGGCGGTGTTGTACCAGGACATGGTGGCCCTCACCGAGGATCGCAAGCCCCAGAACCCGATTCAGGACAACATGGAGAACTACCGGAAGCTGCTCTCACTGGGTAAGCGCTCAAAGCGGGGTCAGAACGGCTCCTGGGCAGAGCGGGAGCGGGAGGGAGTGGTCCTGTGACCCGCTCTGGCAGGCCGTGCCCACGTGGCTCTCACCCCAGAGTGCCGCCCTGCAACTCCTGTCTGCTCTGAGGCAGGTCTGGGGTCCTAGGTGGCTTCCCTGGCAGACACGTGGTCAGGTCTGAGGTGGCAGAGGCCCCGCGAGGGCCTGTGCAGGCAGTGACAGGTGGGGAAACGGGTGGAGCCTGAGAGCCAGCAAGGACGTTCTGGGTTTAAGGGCGCTCAAGGCCTCTTCGCAAGCTTGTCAGCAGAGTCTGGAGAATTAACCAGGACAAGCTGGGCAAGGGGCCAAGGATGGGCAGAAGGTGTACAGTGTGACGCCTGTCTCTTATACACATCTCAAGGACGTTCTGGGTTTAAGGGCGCTCAAGGCCTCTTCGCAAGCTTGTCAGCAGAGTCTGGAGAATTAACCAGGACAAGCTGGGCAAGGGGCCAAGGAATGGGCAGTGAGGAGAGGAGAGAGAGACACAGGCTGTCCAGGGCATGCTCAACACCTGAGAGAGAGCCCGTCATCCATGGTGACACGTCTCATGCTGTGTTCTTCCTGTGGACAGGGGTTCAGCTTGCCGAGGATGATGGCCACTCACACATGACCCAGGGCCACTCTGCAAGGTCAAAGAGAAGTGCCTACCCGAGCACCAGTAGAGGTGAGTGCAAGGCCCTGCTGCAGGAGCGGGCGCTGGGCATGCGCACAGACATGCAGTGGGGGGGGTGTGCACAGACAGGCAGTGTACACACACTGCCATGCTGTGGGGGGGTGCACAGACATGGCGGTGTACACACACTGACATGCTGTGGGGGGGTGTGCACAGACATGGCGGTGTACACACACTGACAGATGAGCCTCAATTTCGCCCGAGAGAGAGATATTACGAATGTCCAGAGTGTGGAGAGTTCTTTGTCCGTAGCTCCGAGCTGGCTGAACACCAGAAGATCCACAACAGGAAGAAGCTCTCTGGAAGTAAAAACTACCTACGGTCTGCCTTTCGCAGCCTGTCCTCCACTGACCCTCAGACCAGCTACCAAGCCCAGTCAGTGCAGATGAGTTATGCCCAGGAAGCAGCTCAGACCAGTTATGCTGAACTAGCAGCTCATACCAGCTATGCTGAACTAGCAGCCCAGACCAGTTATGCCGAAGAACCAGCTCAGACCAGTTAAGATGTGTATAAGAGACAGGTGCACAGACAGGCAGTGTACACACACTGCCATGCTGTGGGGGGTGTGCACAGACATGGCGGTGTACACACACTGCCGTGCTGTGGGGGGGTGTGCACAGACAGGCGGTGTACACACACTGCCATGCTGTGGGGGGTGTGCACAGACATGGCGGTGTACACACACTGCCGTGCTGTGGGGGGGTGTGCACAGACAGGCAGTGTACACACACTGCCATGCTGTGGGGGGTGTGCACAGACGTGGCGGTGTACACACACTGCCGTGCTGTGGGGGGGTTGTGCACAGACAGGCAGTGTACACACACTGACATGCTGTGGGGGGGTGCACAGGCAGGCAGTGTACACACACTGACATGCTGTGGGGGGGTGTGCACAGGCAGGCAGTGTACACACACTGACATGCTGTGGGGGGGTGTGCACAGGCAGGCAGTGTATACACACTGCCATGCGGCAGCATGCACTCATGGGGGGGCATGTGCACACAGGCAGCACACAGTCACACAGGGCGTGCACATGGATACGCAGTGGCGTGCAGTGACACTTGGGGGCACGCGGTCGGGGCACAGGGTACAGACATTCATCCCAGGGCCCCGGGAAGCGCTCACACGGGGCTTCTTCCAGGTCTGAAGACAGCGCCTGAGACCAAGAAGTCAGCCCACCGGCGGGGCATCTGCGAGGCCGAGTCCTCCCACGGGGTTATCATGGAGAAGTTCATCAGGGATGTGGCCCGCAGTTCCAGGTCTGAGCGGGCACGGGAGCCAAGTGAGCGGCCACACCGGCTCTCCCGGAGGGGAAGCGACGACTGGAACGAAGCATCGTTCAGCAGGGGGGAGGCGGGAGCCTCAGAGAGGGGCGCAGAAGGGGGTGCCTGTGGGGGAGAAGGCTACAGCAGCAGCTCAGACCTGGCTTCCAAAAAGCGTGCTCTGGAGAGAAAAAGGCGCTACCACTTTGATGTGGAGGGGCAGGGCCCAGTGCCCGATCCCAGGGGCGGAGCGAGGAAGCGGCCCTTTGAGTCCCGAGGCGAGGCCCGCAGGGCCCCCAAGGCGGCCGGCGCCAGCAGCCTGAGCGCGCCGCCCGTGGCCCTGTCTCAGCCGCTAGACCTCGGGGCCATGCCCTACGTGTGCGATGAGTGCGGGAGGTCCTTTGCGGTCATCTCTGAGTTTGTGGAGCACCAGATCGTGCACACCCGGGAGAGCCTGTACGAGTACGGCGAGTCCTTCATCCACAGCACGGCTGTCAGTGAGGCCCAGAGCCAGCCCGCAGGCGCCCAGCACCCTGAGGGCGCGCAGGCCGCTGGCGAGGACGCCGGCCTGGCCCAAGAGTGTGCCGGGGGCAGAGGGAACGAGGAGCAGGATGAGCCCTTCCTGCCCAGCCCCACCTTCAGTGAGCTTCAGAAGTGTACGGCAAGGACAAGTTCTACGAGTGCAAGGTGTGCAAGGAGACCTTCTTGCACAGCTCAGCCCTGATCGAGCACCAGAAGATCCACAGCCGCGAGGACAGGGAGAGGGAGCGTCGCGCGGGCGCCGTGAGGCGCACCCCCATGCTCGGCGAGCTGCAGAGGGCCTGCGGGAAGGAGAAGCGGTACGAGTGCAAGGTCTGCGGGGAGACCTTCCGCCACAGCTCGGCCTTGCGCGAGCACCAGAAGACCCACGGCCGGGGGAGCCCGTCCGACGGCAGGGCCAGAGCCTTCGAGGAGACCTTCATTCCTGGCCAGTCCCTGAAGAGGCGCCAGAAAACCTACTCCAGAGAGAGGCTCTACGACTTCAGAGAGAGCGGGGATGCCTTTGGGTGGAGCTCAGACTTCATGGAGCACCAGAAGATTCATTCTCGGAAGAGCTACTTCGACAGCTGGGGCTATGAGAAGCCACTGCCCCACAGCATGTCTATGCGCAGCTCTCGGAAGAGTCACACAATCACCAGGCCACCCGAGGATGAGGACGAAGAGAAGGCATGCAGTGCCAGCAGCAACCCTGAAGACAGCCAGGAGGCCCGGGCCTACGAGAGGAGCACCTCCGAGAGGGCCATCTTCCACAGCCTGAGCGCCTTCCGGCCTCCCCGCAGCCTCAGGGAGGACGGAGAGCCCTCCACATACCTCTCTGGCCTTCGTGACCCGCCGCAGAAGACCCCGGCCTGGGAGAGCCCTTACGGTGGAGGCAGGCACAACCTCTTCAGGAGCTCAGTCTTCTACCGCGCATCGCGCCCTGCCCCTCTGGACCACCTTGCTGGGGAAGGCCCCAGTGGGTGGAAGAGAGACGGCGAAGCCTCCAGCTCCAGCCAAGACGGCCGCCAGCACCAGAAGGCGCGTGCCAAGAAGAAGAATATCGAGCGCAAGAATTACGACTCCTCCATGATCCACACCCTGCGTTTTGATGAGCCTCAATTTCGCCCGAGAGAGAGATATTACGAATGTCCAGAGTGTGAGAGTTCTTTGTCCGTAGCTCCGAGCTGGCTGAACACCAGAAGATCCACAACAGGAAGAAGCTCTCTGGAAGTAAAAACTACCTACGGTCTGCCTTTCGCAGCCTGTCCTCCACTGACCCTCAGACCAGCTACCAAGCCCAGTCAGTGCAGATGAGTTATGCCCAGGAAGCAGCTCAGACCAGTTATGCTGAACTAGCAGCTCATACCAGCTATGCTGAACTAGCAGCCCAGACCAGTTATGCCGAAGAACCAGCTCAGACCAGTTACACTGAGGCACCAGCTGAGGCTAGTTATACTGAGGAACCAGTTCAGACCAGTTGTATTGAGGAACTGGCTCAGACTAGTTATACTGACCCAGCAGCTAAGACCAGTTACTCCGAAGAACCAGCTCAGACCAATTACACTGAGGCACCAGCTGAGGCTAGTTATACTGAGGAACCAGTTCAGACCAGTTGTACTGAGGAACCAGCTCAGACCAGTTACACTGAAGAACCAGCTCAGACCAATTATATGGAGGAACCAGCTGAGGCCAGTTGTATTCAAGAACCAGCTCAGAGCAGTTGTATTCAGGAACCAGCTCAGACCAGTTGTATTCAAGAACCAGCTCAGAGCAGTTGTATTCAAGAACCAGCTCAGACCAGTTACACTGACCCAGCAGAAGAACCGGCTCAGACCAATTACACCGAGGAATCAGCTGAGGCCAGTTATACTGAGGAACCAGCTCAGACCAGCTGTATTGAAGAAGCAGTTCAGACCAGTTACACCAAAGAACCAGCTCAGACCAGTTGTATTGAGGAACCAGCTCAGACCAGTTGTATTGAGGAACCAGCTCAGACCAGTTGTATTGAGGAACCGGCTCAGACCAGTTACACCAAAGAACCAGCTCAGACCAGTTGTATTGAGGAACCAGCTCAGACCAGTTGTACTGAGGAACCGGCTCAGACCAGTTATACTGACCCAGCAGCTGAGACCAGTTATACCGAAGAACCAGCTCAGTCCAATTATACCGAGGAATCAGCTGAAGCCAGTGATACTGAGGAACCGGCTCAGACCAGTAACACTGATTCAGCAGCTGAGACCAGTTACACCGAAGAACCAGCTCAGACCAGTTGTATTGAGGAACCAGCTCAGGCCAGTTACACTGAGGAACCAGCTCAGTCCAGTTACACTGAGGAATCAGCTGAAGCCAGTGATACTGAGGAACCAACTCAGAATAGTTCTGTTGAGGAACCGGAGCAGACCAGTTACACTGACTCAGCAGCTGAGACCAGTTACACCCAAGAACCAGCTCAGGCCAGTTACACCGAGGAACCAGCTCAGGCCAGTTACGCCGAGGAACCAGCTGAGGCCAGTTACGCCGAGGAACCAGCTGAGGCCAGTTACGCCGAGGAACCAGCTGAGGCCAGTTACGCCGAGGAACCAGCTGAGGCCAGTTACGCCGAGGAATCAGCTGAGGCCAGTTACACCAAGGAACCAGCTCAGACCAGTTACGCCGAGGAACCAGCTGAGGCCAGTTACGCTGAGGAATCAGCTGAGGCCAGTTACACCCAAGAACCAGCTCAGACCAGTTATGCCGAGGAACCAGCTCAGAGCAGTTATGCTGAGGAATCAGCTGAGGCCAGTTACACCCAAGAACCGGCTCAGACCAGTTATGCTGAGGAACCAGCTGAGGCCAGTTACACCCAAGAACCAGCTCAGACCAGTTATGCCAAGGAACCAGCTGAGGCCAGTTACACTGAGGAACCAGCTGAGGCCAGTTACATCGAGGAACCAGCTCAGACCAGTTATGCCAAGGAACCAGCTCAGATCAGGTACGATGAGGAACCATCTCAGACGAGTTCTGCTGAGGAACCAGCCCAGACCAGTTATACTGAAGAACCAGCTCAGACCAGTTATGCTGAGGAACCAGCTCAGACCAGTTACACTGAAGAACCAGCTCAGACCAATTATATGGAGGAACCAGCTGAGGCCAGTTGTATTCAAGAACCAGCTCAGAGCAGTTGTATTCAGGAACCAGCTCAGACCAGTTGTATTCAAGAACCAGCTCAGAGCAGTTGTATTCAAGAACCAGCTCAGACCAGTTACACTGACCCAGCAGAAGAACCGGCTCAGACCAATTACACCGAGGAATCAGCTGAGGCCAGTTATACTGAGGAACCAGCTCAGACCAGCTGTATTGAAGAAGCAGTTCAGACCAGTTACACCAAAGAACCAGCTCAGACCAGTTGTATTGAGGAACCAGCTCAGACCAGTTGTATTGAGGAACCAGCTCAGACCAGTTGTATTGAGGAACCGGCTCAGACCAGTTACACCAAAGAACCAGCTCAGACCAGTTGTATTGAGGAACCAGCTCAGACCAGTTGTACTGAGGAACCGGCTCAGACCAGTTATACTGACCCAGCAGCTGAGACCAGTTATACCGAAGAACCAGCTCAGTCCAATTATACCGAGGAATCAGCTGAAGCCAGTGATACTGAGGAACCGGCTCAGACCAGTAACACTGATTCAGCAGCTGAGACCAGTTACACCGAAGAACCAGCTCAGACCAGTTGTATTGAGGAACCAGCTCAGGCCAGTTACACTGAGGAACCAGCTCAGTCCAGTTACACTGAGGAATCAGCTGAAGCCAGTGATACCGAGGAACCAACTCAGAATAGTTCTGTTGAGGAACCGGCTCAGACCAGTTACACTGACTCAGCAGCTGAGACCAGTTACACCCAAGAACCAGCTCAGGCCAGTTACACCGAGGAACCAGCTCAGGCCAGTTACGCCGAGGAACCAGCTGAGGCCAGTTACGCCGAGGAACCAGCTGAGGCCAGTTACGCCGAGGAACCAGCTGAGGCCAGTTACGCCGAGGAACCAGCTGAGGCCAGTTACGCCGAGGAATCAGCTGAGGCCAGTTACAGAGGAACCAGCTCAGACCAGATATGCTGAGGAACCCCCAGCTGAGACTAGTTATGCTGAACTAGTAGCTCAGATTAGTTATGCTGAACTAGCAGCTCCGACTAGTTATGCTGAACTAGCAGCTGAGACCAGTTACTTTGAACCACCAGCTCAAACTAGTTATACTGAACCAGCTGAGACCAGTTATGCTGAACCAGCAGCTCAGGTCAGTTTTGATGAACCACCAACTGAGGCTAGTTACGCTGATCTAGCAGCCGAGATCAGTTATGCTGAACTAGCAGCCGAGACAAGCTATGCTGACCTAGCCGCTCAGATCAGCTATGATGAACCACCAGCTGAGACTAGTTATGCTGAGCTAGCAGCTCAGATCAGTTATTCTGAACCGGCAGATCAGACTAGTTATGTTGAGCTAGCAGCTGAGACCAGTTACTCTGAACCACTAGCTCAGACCAGCTATGCTGAGCTAACAAGTGAGACCAGTTACTGCCAGCAGCCAGTCCTCAATGAATGTAAGGAGTGTGGAGAATGCTTTCCCACCGTTGAAGACCTTGGCAGACATCAGAAAATCTATGCCCGAGAGGAATTCCACGACGGGAAGCTGTTTGGAGGGCCCGCAATGCAGGACCTGGGCCTGGAGGGGTCTTCGGAGGAAGAGCTGGAAGAGCAGGAGGAGCCCGAGGACGAGGACGGGGAAGACTGCATCTACGGCTGTCAGGACTGTGGGCTGGGCTTCGCAGACCGCGCGGACCTCCGGGACCACCAGAAGGTCCACGGCAGGGCGTACCTGGTGGACAGCCGAGAGTACACGCATCCCGCGGTGCACACGCCGCCCGCCAGCGAGTACGAGAAGGATTGCCTCGGAGAGCAGCTGTACGAGTGCCCGGCCTGCGGGGAGTCCTTCGTGCACAGCTCGTTCCTCTTCGAGCACCAGAAGGTCCACGAGCAGGAGCAGTTCCTCGGCCACCGGCGGTACGAGCCCTTCATGCAGCCGCTGCTCGCCAGCCCGCGGCGGCCGCAGGCCCCCAGAAGAGCGCCGCCGCCGGGGCGGGCGCGCAGCCCCCGGCGTGCGGGCAGGGCCTCCTCCACGCCTCGGCCCTCAGCGAGCACGCCCGAGGCCACGCCGGCGAGGGCCTGCCGGATCAGGGCCAGGCGGGCGCGGGCGCTAGCCCGAGGCGGAGGCGGCCGAGCCCGAGGCGGAGGCGGCCGAGCCCGAGGCGGAGGCGGCCGAGCCCGAGGCGGAGGCCGAGGGCCCGGAGGGGGAGGCCGCGGAGCCGAGCGGCGAGGCGCAGCAGCCCCACGCCGGGGCCGAGCAGCCCGCCATGGACGCCGACGAGCCGGACGGCGCGGGCGTCGGGGACCCGGAGGAGCGCGCCGAGGAAGCCGAGAGCGACGCCGACGAGCCGGACGGCGCGGGCGTCGAGGACCCCGAGGAGGAGGGCGAGGAGCAGGAGATCCAGGTGGAGGAGCCGTGCTACGACTGCGGCGAGTGCGGCGAGACCTTCGCCTCGGGCGCCGCCTACGCCGAGCACCTGACGGCGCACGCCAGCCTCGTCATCCTGGAGCCCGCCGGCTTCGACGGCGAGGGCGCCGCTGGCCCCGAGGGCGGCCGGCCCGACGAGGAGCTCTTCAAGTGCGACGTGTGCGGGCAGCTCTTCAGCGAGCGCCTGGCCCTGGCCCGGCACCAGAACACCCACACCGGCTGAGGCCCGGGGCCGCCCTGGGACCCGACCCTCCTCACCCACACTCACCGGACCCACCGCGACCGCCCGGACTGCACCCACCCGCCCTGGACTTCAGACACCCGGCCCGGACACAGCCCTACACCAGCTGAGGCTCGGTGGGCCGGGGCCTCCACTGGGACCCGGCCCCTCTCACCACGCACAACCTGACCCACCAGCCTGGATTCAGACTCTCGGCCCCCAGGTGCAAACGCCTGCAGCTCCCGTGTCCAGCACAGCAGGCCCCTGCGGGACAGCAGGGCCCTCGGCCGCCCTCTGCCGGGGCCTTCGCGGCTGCGGAGAGCACCCGTCCATGGCAGCCGGGGCCTGGGCGCACTGCCTCGCGAGATGCGCACAGGACAGCCCGGCACGCTGACCTGGGCCGAGGCCATGCTCACTGGCCGCTTACCTGCAGACCCACCTCACCTGTACTCTGGTCTTTCTTTTTTTATTGGAGGAGGAAGAGAGCAACAAATTCAATATATTTGTAAGCATCTTAGAGCTTTAGAAAGACTGGGCACTGTTTGAACCTTACCCGTATCTTTTTGACTAACTGACTGTGGTTCCTCTCTACATAACCCCCTCACTGTGTAGGCGTGAAAGGCAGAGCGTCTTGCCCGCTTCGCTGTGTGAAGGGAAGTCCTCTCTGCTCCCTTCTCAGGCGCCTCGTCTACACCAACACTTCTGAAACCTCGTGCTGTGTAAGCCTTTACCGGATGTGGACTGGCCTTTTGTAACCTCGTTGGTTGGTTGCCACCTTGTAACCTTGCAGTGGGTCTCATGCAAAAAACACTACAAGTTTTTGTTATTTTTTTAACCCACCTTGATGGCTCTTCGGTAGTGAATTTTGCAAGAGCTGAAGCTTCTCCCTGTGAGTCTTACATCCTTGCCTTTAAAGAGTGGGTTGTAACCATCACTAGATCACTGTGCCTAATGAAGGTTGAGAACCACAGGGGGAGAGGGCGCTCTCCTGTTGTAAATAGGGTTGAGGGCCTATGACTTCATTACTTCCCTTTGCGCCCTTCCTGCCTTAAGCGACAAGTAGCAACGTGGCTTGGCCCCTCTGTGCCGCCACATGGCAAGTTTGCACCCTGGGTGCCCAGGAGCTAGTATCCTTAGAGCTTTCCAGCCTGAGACTTAATCCTTCTTTCCACCTGTCTGGCCCTCAACCAACCCCATGTCTAACTTGCATTTAAAAAAAAAATAGAAAAAAAGCTTTCTTTACAGCCAACTCGAGCTCGACACGGACTCAGGTTCCCCGGCAGCCTTAATTTGCTTCTTTGCCATCTGTCCCCCCTCTCAGGTCACGCCTTCCTGACAAGCACCCCCGCTGCCCTCAGAGCGGCTCCCGTCCCCGCTGCCCCAGCCCGAGGTCGAGCTGACCTCGCCGCTCTAGGGTCTCCTGCGTCCTGCCCTGTGCCCTCCCTTTGCTTCCCCGCCCCCTCTTTGCATAATGACTATTAAGAAATCTCTTGGCTTTGAGTTGGCTGGCAAAAAAATTTAAACATTTTTTTTAAAACTTAAAAAAAAAAGAGGATCTTGTAGATGCAGTGAGCAAAAGCTAAGAGCAGATCGTTTGGGAGAGCAGAGTGAGAAGATCTGCTCAGGAGCTGCATCTGGACCCCCCTCTCCTAGGTCCCTACCACGAGGGCTGGGGAAAGCATGTCAGAGCTGGAGGGAACGCCAAAGTCAGGGAGAGCCAAAGAAGGGGGTCCTGACGCCTTACCAGACCTGCGAAGGCAGGGTCAGATGGAAGGAACTTCGGAAGCAGTGACTGGAAGGCCCCGATGGGGGAGGTTGAATGAATGAGCAGGGTGTCCTGGCAGTTAGAAGGGACCGCTTGGTGGCCTGGTGTTGAGGGCAGCTGCATCACGAGAGCCAGCACTGGAGCGGGCGCCCCAGAGCCCCGAGGGGCCGCGAGCTGGGAGCCAGCCTGCAGGGCGTGGGGGTGAGCCTGGCGTTCACCCTGTCAGCGGCACCACCTGGTAGAGAGTTTTCAGAGAGCCGCCTGCCCAGTGTCTGTGCCAACCGTCCTCTGGTCAGTGAGCGAGCAGGAGCAGCTGGCAGATGCCAAAAATAGGAGCAAGGTGGAGGGCATGTGGCAGTGGGCTCCAAATGCAGCTGTCCAGGAACGATAATCATGGAGAGTGATGTAGTGACGTGGAGATATATTTACGGAATACCAAGTGGAAAAAGCAGGACACAGAATTATATTTATACTACAATTATACTGTTTAAAAATGTACGCTTATAGTCAAAAGCTGTGGTGGTGTTGCTGTTGTAGGCTTATAGTTGAGCATTATTTTCTTAAATTCTTTGAATGTTCTTTATGATAGCATTACTCAAAAGTTTATAATCACATTTCCATTGTGGACATAATTTGAGCTCATAATTCAGGCACTCAGAGAATACAGAAAAGTGGAGGGGAAAACAAATCCATATACCCACCATCCAAAGATGACAGATATACTCCTCACTATATTGTTTCTTTTTGTGCACAGGCGTATAACTGTGTCCCAAACATGTGCTCAGATTAAGTGTTACCTTTGTGGAATTATGGTTAAACATTTTCATCTTAATGTTTTCAGATGGCCCTTAAAATAGTTTCCTGATAGCAAAGTTTATTATGCTTGCTTCAGTTAGCAAGCATAATACACACCCAGAGGAATAATTGGAAAATACAAAATAAATTAGAAAACAACAAAAAAGTCGCCCATATTCCCAACACCCAACAACTACTGTTAACATCTTGATCTGTTTCCTCCATCGTATCGGTGCACAAGCTTGTGATTTATGACCGTGGTGAATATGTGTGCAAAAAGTCTAAAATGAAAAAAAATCACAGAAAATAATTAAAGTGGTGTCATTGTGGGATTATGATTAACTATCTTGTCTCAAATTTCTTGAATGATCTTTGGTGTTTTGAGTATTAAATCATATGTATGTTTTTCCATTAAAACTCTTAATACATACTCATGGCATACTTTGGGGGAGATTTAGTAAAGCAAAAGAAATTCACGCGTATTCCCGACTCCCAACAATCATTGCTGTTAAACCTTGATCTGTGCACAGTCAGGACGGGGGTGTCTGTGGGGGAGAATGCAGAGGGTTGGAGAGGAGAAGAAACATGGAGAGCAGTGAAGAAGCGGTTGTGTGGTCTCTGCCCGCGTTAAGGCGGTGGGGTTCGCTTTCCCGGAAGGCCTGTCTCGTGTTCCGGTCACCGACCTTTAGTCACGGGTCCTTGCATTGTAACGCCGTGTCCGGCACTTGGAGAAGTGTGGGAGAGAGGCGTGCCCCTGTCGCTGTCACCCAAAGATCACGGGTAGCATCTGGATGGGTTTCTTCATCTTGTTTCTGTGCACAGGTTTTTGGTTTGTTAGCATGGTTGTGGTTGTTCTGTCTGTAATCGTATCACCAATAAAAATAAAGTTGAAAATAAGATAGCTCTCAGCCTCTTGTTTTGTCCATTTGAAGTGTTTGGGGTGTTTAAAAAATCCAAGCACTTAGTGTCCCCTTAGGCCCTACAAATCTCGTCCCTTTTAAAATTATTGTGTGTTTCAACAGCTCACTTCTAAGGGGTCTCTCAGTACTACACAAAGCCACATTTGTAACTGCACTAATAAAAGATACATCTCAATAGTGTTTTTAAACTTGACGTTAAGCGTTAGATAAGTTTTTCACTTACTTTGAGTCTGCATTTAAAATTTTAATCTCACCTAAATACAATACTCCCTCAAACACAAACAAGAATGATCCCCGGAGCATTCAAAAAAAGGGTTAATACTGTGATTTGGAACCTCTTTGTAGTCAGTGTGTCTGGCTGTGACCGCAGGGTCTGAAGCCCACTGGGCTCCCGTGTCCCTGGAGTTCTTCAGGCAACAATACTGGGGTGGGTTGCCATTTCCTCCTCCAGGGGTCTTCCCAACCCATCTCCCGCATGGTAGGCAGATTCTTGACTCTCCGAGCCACCAGAAGACCTGTTACAAAAAGTGTGCGTCCCTAACTCCCCTGAAGCTGAAGGGTTCTGTCTGGAGGTGCCTGACCCGCTCTCGAGTCGCGGCTTCAGTAATCCTTCCAGGGGCATCCGAGGTCATCAGGGCAAGGGGTCAGTTCTCCTTTAAGGCTGACTTTCTGCAGAGTCCGTCACTGACGGACGACCTGTAGGAGGAAAAGGTGAGGGTCGCTGGGGCCTGCCCTCTCTGACAGCTCCTCGGTGCCCCCGCCACACGCTGATGCCCGGAGCCAGACCCCTCCCTGGCCTCAGCTGAATATGCCCTGGGCCCCGGGGTCCCATCAGCCCCAGACCAGGGGCCGCTTACAGCGGGAGGCTGGGCGCCCAGCACCTGCGGCTCCTGGGGCACTGCCCCCGTGGGCTCCCTAAGAACGGCTCTCCCCCGAGCTGACTGCCACCAGCGAGGTAGCCCCGAGCCCCTTCCCCTCCCCGGGAGCTGCCCAGTCTGCTGAGAAGGATCGAGGCCCGGCCCCTCCCCGTCCCGAGGTCAGCGCTGCCACGCATGGGTGCCCCCGTTCATTCTCTAAGCGCGCTGCCCCGCCGGCTTCCACCCCCTCGCCCTGCTTGGCCATAGCTGGTCGTTAGTAGCCCCAGAGAGCCCTAACGGAGACAGAGAGCGGGCTGGACGCAATAAACCCTGAGGGGAGCCGAGACACTGAAAAACTCAGGATCAGGCCCCGCCCGGGGTGGCGATGGGGACTGTGAAGACCGAGGCATGTGGCAGTGAGACCCCTACCTACCACCCGGACGGGGAGGGGTGTGGGCGGGATAGGGGAGGGCTTGACAGCAACTGTCCCAAACCCTGAGCCTGCGAAGGATGTCCAGCTGAAAGCCACAGGTGGGTTTCTGTTAACGCGCAAACCAGGACACTGGGTCTCTCTCTGACTGTGCTCAGCCACGCCCGCAGCCCTGCCCTGTTTCCAGCGACAGAAGCTTAGGCAGCCCCGGGAGAAATGGAATCCTGGCAATCACAAAGGTGGTGTCTGGGAGACTTGGGAACACCGGGACCCCTCTGAAGCTCCAAGCCCTTGAAAACACTCCTCATCCACCACCTCCCTCTCACACGACCGGAAGCAGGGGCCCCTGCCCGTGGGAGCGGCAGCCGTCGAAAGGCTCTCTGATGTCCTTTGGGGTGATGTCCTCCCTTCCCTCCCTTCCCTCCCCCCGTATTGCAAGGGAGGAAGCAGACGCTGACTCAGAGAACAAGCTTATGGTTGCAGAGGGAAAGGATGGAGGGGGATGGGTAGGGAGCTTGGGATGGACATGTGCACACACGGCTAGATCAAAATGCAGAACCGCCAGGGACCTATCACAGCACAGGGGACTGCGCAGGGCTAAGCGGCAGCCCGGGGGGGAGGGGAGTTTGGGGGAGAATGGCTGAGCCCCTTTGCTGTTCACCTGAAACTATCACAGCTACACCCCAGTGCAAAAGAAGTTTAAAATAAGAAGTAGGGCTGAGGTAGTCAGATCCTGGAATGGCCGCAGGGGGGTTCTGGCAGCTTCAAGGGCGTGGCGGCCCCTCAAAGGACCCTCTGCTTCGAGAGACTCCGAACCACAATCAGAGGGCTGCCCCTCCTGTCCGCACCCGGAGAACGCGAGAGCCGCAGCCGAGCCCAGGGCGGCCGAAGGATGAAGTGACTGGAAATACACCACAGTCCGGTGCTCACCACTAGCGTTAAAAAGCTTCATCTATTCAAGGTTTACAATGTGATGTTTTGATCCCATATACATTGTATAAAAATTATCGCAATCAAAATAAGTAACATATCCGTCACCTCACATGGTTATCTTTGGGGGGGGAGCAAGAAGAGAGGTCTACTCTTTTGGGCAAATTTCAAGTATCTAATACGGGATTATTAACTAAAGTCACCAAGCTGTACATTAGAACTCTAGAACTTATTCATCCGGCATAACTAAAACTTTACACCTTTGGGGCAACACCCCTTCATTTACCACACTTCCCAGACACTGGCAGTGAGTCTTCTAAGAGCTTGACCTTCTTAAATCCCACATATGAGTGAGATCATGCAGTATTTCCCCCACACTGTTTTCCATAGTAGCTCTATCAACTTGCATTTCCTCCAAAAGTATGCGGGTCCTCTTCTCTCCACATCCTTAACATTAGTTATCTTTTCTCTTTTTTGATAATAGCCATCCTAACAGGTATCCGGTGCTATCTCTCGTGGGTGATTTTGGCCTCGAGGCAGATGGGATCGTAGCTTCCCAACCAGGGCTCGAACCTGTGTCCCCTGCACAGGAATCTCAGAGTCTTTAACCCTGCCAGGAAAGGCCCTCTTATTATTTTGTTTGCATTTCCCTCAAATACAGACTTAAATTGAAGAGAGTAGGGAAAACCACTAGACCATTCAGGTATGATTAAATCAAATCCCTTATGATTATACGGTGGAAGTGAGAAATAGATTCAAGGGCAGATTAGATTAGATAGAGTGCCTGAAGAACTATGGATGGAGGTTTGTGACATTGTACAGGAAACAGTGATCAAGACCATCCCCAAGAAAAACAAATGCAAAAAAGCAAAATGGCTGTCTGAGGAGGCCTTATAAATAGCTGAGAAAAGAGAAGAGAAAAGCAAACGACAAAATGAAACATATACTCACGTGAATGCAGAGTTCCAAAGAATAGCAAGGAGAGACAAGAAAACCTTCCTCGGTGATCAGTGCAAAGAAACAGAGGAAAACAACAGAATGGGAAAGACTAGAGATCTCTTCAAGAAAACTAGAGATACCAAGGGGACTTTCCACGCAAAGATGGACACAATAAAGGACAGAAATGGTGTGGACCTAACAGAAGCAGAAGATATGAAGAAGAGGTGGCAAGAATACAAAGAAGAACTGTACAAAAAAGATCTTCATGACCCAGATAATCACAATGGTGTGATCACTCACCTAGAGCCACACATCCTGGAATGTGAAGTCAAGTGGGCCTTATAAAGCACCACTATGAACAAAGCTAGTGGAGGTGATGGAATTCCAGTTGAGCTCTTTCAAATCCTAAAAGATGATGCTGCGAAAGTGCTGCACTCAATATGCCAGCAAATTTGGAAAACTCAGCAATGGCCACAGGACTGAAAAAGATCACTTTTTATTCCAATCCCAAAGAAAGGCAATGCCAAAGAATGTTCAAACTATTGCACAATTGCACTCATCTCACATGCCATAAAGTAATGCTCAAAATTCTCCAAACCAGGCTTCAACAGTACATGAATTGTGAACTCCCAGATGTTCAGGCTGGATTTAGAAAAGGCGGAGGAACCAGAGATCAAATTGTCAACATCTGCTGGATCATTGAAAAAGCAAGAGTTCCAGAAAAACATCTATTTCTGCTTATTGACTATGCCAAAGCCTTTGACTGTGTGGATCACAATAAATTGTGGAAAGTTCTTCAAAAGATGGGAATACCAGACCACCTGACCTGCCTCTTGAGAAATCTGTATGCAGGTCAGGAAGCAACAGTTAGAACTGGACATGGACCAACAGACTGGTTCTAAATAGGAAAAGGAATACGTCAAGGCTGTATATTGTCACCCTGCTTATTTAACTTCTATGCAGAGTACATCATGAGAAACACTGAGCTGGAAGAAACAGGTTGGAATCAAGATTGCCGGGAGAAATATCAATCACCTCAGATATGCAGATGACACCACCCTTATGGCAGAAAGTGAAGAGGAACTAAAAAACCTCTTGATGAAAGTGAAAGAGGAGAGTGAAAAAGTTGGCTTAAAGCTCAACATTCAGAAAACGAAGACCATGGCATCCAGTCCCATCACTTCATGGGAAATAGACGGAAAACAGTGGAAACAGTGTCAGACTTTATTTTGGGGGGCTCCAAAATCACTGCAGATGGTGACTGCAGCCATGAAATTAAAAGATCCTTACTCCTTGGAAGAAAAGTTATGACCAACCTAGATAGCATATTCAAAAGCAGAGACATTACTTTGTCAACAAAGGTTCATCTAGTGAAAGCTATGGTTTTTCCAGTGGTCATGTATGGATGTGAGAGTTGGACTATAAAGAAAGCTGAGCACCGAAGAATTGATGCTTTTGAACTGTAGTGTTGGAGAAGACTCTTGAGCGTCCCTTGGACTGCAAGGAGATCCAACCAGTCCATCCTAAAGGAGATCAGTCCTGGGTGTTCATTGGAAGGATTGATGCTGAAGCTGAAACTCCAATACTTCGGCCACTTGATGCGAAGAGCTGACTCATTTGAAAAGACCCTGATGCTGGGAAAGATTGAGGGCAGGAGGAGAAGGGGACAACAGAGGATGAGATGGTTGGATGGCATCACCAACTCAATGGACATGAGTTTGGGTAAACTCTGGGAGTTGGTGATGGACAGGGAGGCCTGGCGAGCTGTGGTTCATGGAGTCTCAAAGAGTCGGACACGAATGAGCAACTGAACTGAACTTTGTGCCCCACTGTGTGTTCTTAGCAACTTTATTGAAGATCTGAAGATGAATGCCCTTATTTCTGACTATCCTGTCCCATTGCTGTACGTCTGTTTCAATGCTGGTTCCATATAGAGCTTTTTCTTTTTCATCAAGAAACTTGATAATGCCAAAATTGTCTTTTCTTAATCAACATTGCATGGACTAGTCAGGTCTTTTGTAGTTTCATCTGAATTTCAGGATTTCTTTTCTATTTCTGTTAAAATGCTATGGAATTTTGATAGGGATTGCATTGAATTTGAAGATTGCTTTGGATAGAATAGAAATCTAAACAGTATTCATTCTTCCAATCAATGAACATGGTGTATTGTCCCATTTATGCCTGTCTAGGAAACAGCAACCCACTCCAGTACTCTTGCCTGGAAAAGTCCATGGACAGAGGAGCCTTGTAGGCTACAGTCCACAGGGTCACAGAGTTGGACACGACTGAGCGACTTCACTCACTCACTCACTCACTTGATCCCTTTCTGCGGTGTTTTATAATTTGCAGTGCACAGATCTTTCACCTCTTTGGTTAAATTTATTCTTAAGTATTTTTGATGGTTTTATAAATAGGATTGTCTCTTAATTTCTTTTTCAGATAGTTTGTTTTTAGTATATGGAAGTGCTACCGATTTTTGAGTGTTGATGTTTGTACCCTGCAGCTTTATTGAATTTGTGTGTTAGTTCCAACAGATTTTTGGTGGAGTATTTAGGATTTTCGTTTAAATATCTATTTTACCTCTTCCTTTCTGATTTGAATGCTTTTTGTTTATTTTTTCTTGCCTAATTGCTCTGGCTAGTGCTTCTAGTATTATGTAGAATAGGATTGGTAAGAATAAGCTGCTGCTGCTGCTAAGTCACTTCAGTCATGTCTGACTCTGTGCAACCCCATAGAAGGCAGCCCATCAGGCTCCCCCGTCCCTGGGATTCTCCAGGCAAGAACACTGGAGTGGGTTGCCATTTCCTTCTCCAATGCATGAAAGTGAAAAGTGAAAGGGAAGACGCTCAGTCGCATCTGACTCTTAGCGTCCCCATGGACTGCAGCCTAGCAGGCTCCTCTGTCCATGAGAGTTTCCAGGCAAGAGTGCTGGAGTGGGGTGCCATCACCTTCTCCTAAGAATAAGCATTTATGTCTTATTGCAGATCTTACAGGGAAAACGTCCAGCCATTCACCACTTATGTGATGTTAGCTGTTGGGTTGTTATAAATGGCCTTTTTTAAGCTAAGGCTCACTCTCTCTATAGCCAGTGTATGGGGACTTTTTATCATGAAAGGTTATTAAATTTTGTCCAGTGCTTTTTCTTCATCTATTGGGCTTCCCTGGTGGCTCAGAGGTTAAAGCGTCTGCCTCCATTGCGGGAGACCCGGGTTTGATCCCTGGGTCGGGAAGATCCCCTGGAGAAGGAAACGGCAACCCACTCCAGTATTCTTGCCTGGAGAATCCCATGGACAGAGAAGCCTAGTAGGTTACAGTCCAACGGGATTGCAGGGAGTTGGACGCGACTGAGCGACTTCACCTCACCTCAGTCCTCAGTCATTGAGATGATAATATGATCTTTATCTTTGTCTCTTAATGTATAATTTATTGATTTCCATGTGTTAAACCATCCTCAAATCCCAGTACATATTCACCAGACAACTCTTTTTAAAAAACTATTTCCAATACCACTCTTATGCTTAAAGTAATTTCGTGATATTGCGAGATAGCCAGTGTTCAAATGTCTACATCAGACCCGACCGTCTATGTTTAAAGTACCGTTGGAAGTCTGTTTTAAAATTACTCTCATACGGAAGCTGCGTGAACCTTGCTCTTGCTGAGTGCACCGCTTCGCTTTTGTTGCGTGCACGCTGCTCTCGGCAGTGCGAGGCTGTTCGGGGTGCTGGAAGTTTTGAGGCAGGGTCTCTAGGGGCCTCTATGCTACTTCTGTGATTGCTGTTCAGTCGCTCAGTCGTGTCCTGCTCTTTGCGATCCCGTGGACTGTAACATGCCAAGCTTGCCTGTCCCTCACCATCTCACGGATTCTGTTCAAATTCATGTCCATTGAGTCTGTGATGCTACTTCACCCTCTGGTAAGCGGATGAGGTGCTGAGCATGAAGTCCCCCCAGCCCCCACTCCCCCTTCTTGCCTGCAGGTGAAGGTAAAGCTCTCTCCAGCTGCAGGAACCCAGGGCTAAGGTGAAAGGAGTGAGGCAAACCACGTGGTCCCCCTCCCCACCACCTCCACCACGCCTTCCGTTTCAGGACTACATTTCCCAGCGGTCCTCGCGCGCCACCCAACCGCGGGCTCCTTAGCAGACACAGGGAGGCTGGCGGCGGCGAGGCGCGGTGCCTTCTGGGACTTGCAGTTCGGTGGGCTGCGCTGGGCGCACTTAGGTCCAGGTTTGAATTCAGCCCACCCGCAATCAGCTCAGAGAGGAGGCCGACAGTGCGGGTGAGCTGTGAGTTGCGGGAGGAGAGGATGGGAGGTGGGCTGGTGAGGGGGGAGGGCAAAGGGAGAGAGAGTGCGTGTTTTGCGGTGCTTTGTCTCTGTCCGTGGAGCGTGGGGTGAGGGTAGGGGGAAGCCGGGTGGCTCAGCTGCGCGCTCTGGGGGGTGACAGCGGCTGGGTCCGGGGCCACCTCTCCCTGACTTGTTGTATCTCCGAGGGTGAAGGGTCTGGGGTGGTGGGGGTGAGTGAGTGAGCGTGTCAGGGTGCGAGGTGAGCCTGTCGGTGGGGGGGGGGCGTGTGGATGCCCGGGGTGCGTGGGACTGACTCGGAGTGTGTGGCCTTGCCTGCGCGTCCCAGAGCGGGAGACCGTGGGATTCCACACTGCAAAGATTTTGAGTTTGCGAGGCGTCTGTGAGAGTCTGCACCTGCTCTGACAGGTGGAGTCTGAGGGCACCTAGGGGGTGTGGGCGTGCGCGTGGACCCGAGTCTGACTGTGTGTGAATTCCGGCACCTCACTCTGTGAAGGGCGTGTGATCTGAGTTTGCGAGGCGTCTGTGAGAGTCTGCACCTGCTCTGACAGGTGGAGTCTGAGGGCACCTAGGGGGTGTGGGCGTGCGCGTGGACCCGAGTCTGACTGTGTGTGAATTCCGGCACCTCACTCTGTGAAGGGCGTGTGATCTGACGGCGGTGGCAGGCGGTATTCGGGGGCCTCCGGGACGCTGGAGGGGTGCGCTGAGAGTTAAGAGGGCCGCTGATAAACTTGGCCGGATGGAGCAAGTATCAGCGACTTGCAGGGAACACCTGAGGCAGTTTGGGGGTGCAGCAGAGAGACCCTCAGGAGGCGTCTGAGTGTTCCCCAGGGTGGGTGTGAAGACTGGGGTCTTAGAAGGGTGTTTGAGCTTGCATCGGGTGTGAGCAGGAGTGCTGGGCTGAGGGTGGGGGCTGGGAGCACGGGTGGTGCACGCGTGTGAGGGGCAGCCCTGGGTGTCAGCAGATGGGACCGTGTGTCTTGGGGGGCTTCTGAGTTCTGTGACACGTCCGCAGGTGTGTTTTGTGTCTCTTCCCCGGTGTCTGAGGTGTTTATCTGAAAATGTGTCTGTTTCTACAAGTGTATGTGTGCGTATCCATGTGGGTTACCTGCAGATTGAAGTTGTATGAATCTGAATCTACATATTTGTATGTGGGGGAGCGAGTGATTTTTACTGTTTTTAAAAGGCCTGGAGGCTGAGAGGATGACTGATTTTCCAGGTATGTGTGTCTGGTGCTGTCTCTTATACACATCTCCAGCAGGCTGGAGGGCAGCGAGGAGGACTGGGCCGTGCGGGTGAGGGCCTGGCTGGGCCTCCTGCCCGGGCAGGTGCAGGAGGAGCAGGCGCCCGGCCCGGAGCCGCCAGCAGGTACGAGGGCCGGGCTGCGCGCCGCGCGGCGCCCGCGGCGGGCAGGGCGCTCCGGGGCGGCGGCGGGGCCGGGCCGCTGGGAGCCGCGGGGGCTGCCTTGGGGGAGCCCAGAGAGGAGCCTGGGGGTGCGGAGGGGCCAGGAGCCCCCCGGAGCCTTTCGGGGCGCCCGCGCGAGCTGGCGGGCGGCGCGCCTGCAGGAGCGTGCAGGAGCCTCGGGTGTCTGCGCGCCCGCGCCAGCGACCCGGGGCCCGGGAGCGCGCCTCTGAGGGGGCGGCCTCCGGGGGAGACAGAGGGTCTGGCCCGGGGGCCAGCCCGAGGGAGTCCTGTGTCTGGAGGCCGGTTCTGGCTTTGCAAACGTGTCTGCCCAGGCGTCTGTGTCTTTATGCCCCCGTGTCCAAAGTATCTGTTTGGAAATAGGTGTTTCTGCAAGTTCGTACGTGCGTGTGTCTGTGTGTGACTGTCTGGATTATCTGCTTTTTCAAGCTCCGTGAACCTGAATACGCACGTTGTGTGTGTAGATTTGTGAGCGGGTCTTAGCGTTTCCAAAAGGCCCGCGAGCTGAGGGGGTGTCTGATTTTCCAGGAATGTCTGGGACTGCAGTGTGGGTGTGGATACGTGTGTGTCTGTGTGCATGCCTGGCTGTCTCTGAGGGTGTCTGAGAGAGACACGCCAGGGTGTCTCTCTGCATATCTGTCTGATTTGATTTCCTAGTAGGTGTCAATTTTCTCCAAGCCTATACTCCCAAAGGAGTGATTCTGAAGTTTAAAGAAAGCCATCTGGAGACAGTGCAAAGGGAAGTGACGGGTCTGAGAGGGGGCGTTCTCTGGGGGGTGGGTCCCCAGGTGAGGCTGAGGGTGGACCCTGGGTGTCAGACAGAGGTGGTCTGGGTGGCCCATAGGGTGTCCTGTGAGATCTGAGTGTGCAAAGGTGTGTGTCCTCAGTGTGTGTGCCTGGAAGTGCCCAGTATTTGAAGCTGTGTCTGCACGTCTGTGTGTGTGCATGTGCCTGAGCATCCCTGAACCTCAGGATGTTGCTGCCCAGCTGCATGTGTTTCAGCATCTACAAGTGCGTCTTCATTTGCACACGTGGGGCTCTGGGGCCAGGGGTGTGTCTGGGAGTTGTTGAGAGTGTCCTCCTGTGAGTCCAAGGCAGGGGGTCAGCTCCTGGGAGGGAGTCACTGTGTGTCTGTGATCCTGCAGGACCCAGCCCCACCCCCACCGCTGGGTCTCTGAAGCGCAGCCTCTGTGCCTTTCCCAGGAAGGCCTGGCCTGGCCAGTGGGGGAGGGGCGGTGGGGGAGGGGCCTTGCGCTGAGGTCCAGTAGGGACACCTCAGAAGAGGGACAGTGATGCTGGCAGGCTGGGGTTCTTCCTGGAGGAAGAGGCCCGGGACTGCCCCCTCCCAATGAGTAACTGCAGTGAAGGTTCTGACGCCTGTGCGGTGTCAGACATCGTGTTAACCACCTGATTGCCTTTGGGGTTTGGGGGGGGGGCTTGTGTCGCTGAGCAGCCGAGCCGCGTTCATTCACTCGGGTTTGTCCACAGGCTCCGTGGGCATCCCCAGAGCCAGCCCTGTCCGGGCATCAAGGAAAAGCACCGGGCCCCCCATCCCGCTCGTGCCCAGGGTCGAAGAGAGACGTGGGTCGCGATGTCAGTCTCGAGGTCAGTTCTGCGGCTGCGGTCCAAAAGGGTCTCCGCCTTTCGGGTGGGATGGCGCTGGGGGGGTCTCCGCGGGGAGCACGGGGCGGGGGCACCCAGGGAGGATGTGCGGGGGGGCCTCCTGGGTGATGGGGCACAGGGGCGCAGGCTGGGGGCCACTGAGACACAATGGGATGGGCATAGGGGCCCCTTGAGGAACCAAGTCTCCCTGAGGGTGGCCTCACCTTCTGAGCCTCACGGCCCCTCCCAAGTCTGAGGGTTTCTGGGGTCACCGGGGAGAACAAAGACTGCAGCGGGGAGGCAAGGCTGGGGTGTCTGCAAGAGGGGGTGGCGAGGACCCCCTCCTGGTCCCCAGGTTTTCAGTTCAGTTGCTCAGTCGTGTCTGACTCTTTGTGACCCCAAGGACTGCAGCACGCCAGGCCTCCCTGTCCATCACCAACTCCCAGAGCTTACCCAAACTCATGTCCATTAGGTCGGTGATGCCATCCAACCATCTCATCCTCTGTCGTCCCCTTCTCCTCCTGCCTTCAATATTTGCCAGCATCAGGGTCTTTTCAAATGAGTCAATTCTCCACATCAGGTGGCCAAAGTATTGGAGTTTCAGCTTCAACACCAGTCCTTCCAATGAACACTCAAGACTGATCTCCTTTAGGGTGGACTGGTTGGGTCTCCTTGCAGCCCAAGGGCCACTCAAGAGTCTTCTATCTCCAGCCCCAGAGCTCATTTTAGGGACCACAGGGGCAGACCTGTGGATTTCTGAGTTTTCGGGAGGAGGCAGGACTTTGCGGGGGCCACTACAGGACCCAGGAGAAGTCAGGTGGGGATCGTGGTCCAGGCACAGCCCTGACCCAAGAGAACATCCAGAAATTATTTCTGGGGGGCAGTCCAGAGGGGAGTCTGGGGCAAGGGAACTACTGAAGGCGTTTGGAGGGCCTCTGAGGACGCCTGTGATGATGCCTGCTGAGTAAGGCCTTGGAAACAGGCTTGCCAACCTCCAGGGATTCTGGGGCGTCGTGTCTGGTTGGGGGTGGGGCGTCTCTCAGAGGAGCAGCCTCCTGGGAGGCCCCGGCCCGGGTCCTCACCTCTGGGGCGGCAGGGCGGGGTGTCTGCAGGCAGCTCTCGACGCCCCGATGCCTCAGAGGCTTGGAGAGCGTCCTGGAGAGCCGGAGCGCGGGAGAGGCCCCAAGGGTCACCGCGATCCTGGGGGCGTCCCAGCTCTGAGGGCCCCGGAGGGCCGGCCCAGGTCTGAAGCCCACCCGACCTGGTGACCCGCCCCTCGTCCCTCTGCCTCGTGGCTCGGTGACCTGGGGGGCTTCTCCCTCCCGAAGGGCTCCTCTCCCCAGATGACCTGGCCCAGAAGAAGGCCCTGGACTGGTGGGGAGGGGCACTGGGGAGGTCAGAGGTCAGGCTGGAGGGTCCTGGCGTCAGAGACAGTGATTCAGGGAAGGTGGGTGGGAGCCAGTGGGGGGAGGAACCCCCG
>SJYC01027855.1:0-35802 GCA_006408675.1 Madoqua kirkii | reverse complement strand
CCCCCCCCCCCCCCCAACAGCGATAGAGTTGGAGCAGACACGACGGCCTGGGTCTGGGCAGGCTGTGTGCTCAGGGCTTGACATGCATTTAATCCTGTTTAATCCTCACGTTCGTCACTCTGCCCATTTTGTGGAGGGGAACAGTGGCAGCACAGGAGGTTAAATCCTCCAAACTGGGGCTTTCCAGGTAAAACACATGATAAATACTGAAACTGAAATTTCAGATCAATAATGAATTACCTTTTAGTACAGTAAGTGAGTGAAGTCGCTCAGTCGTGTCCGACTCTTTGCAACGCCGTGGACTGTAGCCTACCAGGCTCCTTTGTCCATAGTACTAGAGTGGATTGCCATTTCCTTCTCCACCTTTTAGTATAAGTACATACCAGATATTCCATGGGACTTGCCAATACTGAAACACAATTTAGAAGAATAAATACAAAATGAATTTTTATGTCCTATGGAGACATGACCCGTGCAGTGTTTGGAGATCCTTATGCTAAACAGTGATCCGTGTGTCTGAAACTCAAATCTCAGGGTGCTGTGTCTTTCTTATTGCTGTTGTTAAATCTTGAGATCCCCAACTACTGACTGGCAGGCTGGAATCCCCCATTCTCACCCCAGACACACTGGCCCACGTCCTGCCCAGGGTGGTGCGGGGGCCCAGGTGAAGAGCCCCCTCCCTGCAGGGCTGGCCCCGCCCCAGGGCTGTGCTGGGGTCTGGGGCCTGGCCCCTCCCCTCACCGCGGTCCTGAGGGCAGGACTGAAGCCTCCTGTACCTGCAAGGGCCAGGACAGGAGGGGAGGGCCTGTCTGAACCCCTTGGACAGGCTGCCTGGTAGCCCCTGGACGGAGCTGAAACACAGCCCTGGGACTACTCCACGAGCGCACTTACTGAGCGCCTGCTGTATTCGACTCCAGAGGCCCTTTTGATGCCCAGTTAGCCGAGCTGCAGCTTCCTGGTCCCAGCACTTCATGTCACGGTTGTTCTAGTTTAAAGGGGGGTGAGCCCCAGGCGCCACGAGCCCTGCCCTTGTCCTTGCCGGGCGCCATGACCACCACTCTCCCCAGCTCACACCCTGGGCCTTGGAGGAAACCAGCAGGAGGCACTGCCAGCAGGTGCCCTTGGCTGCTGGGGAGCTGGAGGCGGGGGAGGGGATGGCGCTGTCTGAGTCCACCCGAGCTCTGAGAGCCACACCCGGGCCGCCGCCCAGGCGCTGACTGCTCTGTGTCCTGTCTGCAGGGAGCACCTGTGGAGTCACCATGCTGCCTCTGAGCACCATCGGGGGCCAGGGAAGGGAGGAGGTGCAGACCAGGCCTCCGCAGAGAAGAGGTGAGATCCGCGGGGAGCTGAAACTGTGGGCATCGGGGAGTGGGGAGATCTCCAGGCGATGGGGAAGCATGGACCCTGAAGACTGGCCCCAAGCCCGAGTGTCTGCCGCTGCTCCTCTGAAGCAGGGGTCCCCGAGGCGCGCCCAGTCATTGTAGCTGATGTGACGATGGTACGACAGATACTGGCCCAATCCACCATGTCTTCCCCCACGTATTTTATCAAATCTGTAGCAGCCTGTAACCATCACACCAAACACTGACGTGCCTCTCAGTCGCTGAGCTTTGTAGTTCCTTCCCCAGACATAGCTGCTTCCCAGCTCCTGGTCCAGTCTTCCGGAATGTTCTATGCTCACTCATGGAGACAAGGCTGTGTATGTGTCTGTGGCTGTGCATTTGTGTCGATACACGAGTGTGTGTTACACATGCAGCTCTCCCTCCTACAGTGTTTCATTTCATTTAATTCTGCTCTGACACTGAGAATCTTCCAGCCACGGGCCCAAGGCCTTCCACACATCCAGTCACGCATGCGTCACAACGAGGGAGGGACAGGAATTACCTCGCTTTCCAGATGGGAGACCCGAAGGGTGGAAAGTTGAGTAATCAGCTCACGGTGGGATCTGAAGCCGTCTGGCCTGGGGGCCTTTGACCTTAAGCACCGTGTCCGCTGTCCACCTCGAGGACCCGCCCCCACAGGATGCCCGGTTTGTGTTCCGGGGGACTCCGTGCCTCTCTGTGCTGTCTATATGTGTGCCAAGTTGCTTCAGTCATGTCTGACTCTTTGCGACCCTACGGACTGTAACCCTGCGTGGCTCCTCTGTCCATGGAATTTTCCAGGCCAGGATACTGGAGTGGGTTGCCATTTCCTTCTCCAGGGGATCTTCCCGATTCCGGGATTGAATCCAGGTCTCCTGTGTTTCCCGCACTGGCAAGCGGATTCCTTACCACTGAGACTTCAGGGAAGCTTGACCAGGTTCCTGCAGGTGGCCATCTGGGTCATTCCCAGTCTTTGACGACGACAATAAATGCAGAGAGAAGTAGGACAATACCTGGGTCACACTGCACACGGGGCAGTGGATCCAGGGCTACATGTTTAGAAAGGGAGATGGCATCGTCTGAGGGGACGTTTGCACAGGCGGCCCGGATGGTCCTCCAGAGAGGCCAGCTTCTGTTCCCAGGAGTGGAGGAGGCTGTAAGGAAAGAGGATCTGCGGGCAGCTTTGAAATAGCAGGGACTTTCTCTCCAAATCGACATGTCTGTCTTCTTCAGGGAATCCTAAGTGTTTTCTGGAGAGACGTGCCCCGCTGGCACCTGCGTATCAGCTGTGCCTTCCTCCTGGGCACAGATGCCCCAGGGCGTCACTATCTCCAAAGCCCCTGTTGTCCAACTCCAGCCTCTCCACTCACTAACATTCCCTGTCTGTTCCTGTGGACCTTCAGGATGCAACTTCATGCATCTCTGCAGGCATTGCTTTGCAACCTCCCGCAAGTGTCCTAACCTCTCTGTTTCCTTATCTCTAAAGTTGGATGAATACAGTGCCCATCTCAGAGAGTTATCATGAACAACCAAACAAGCTAACACCTGCAAAATACTTAAAAGCGTGCCTGACACACAGCAGGTCCTCCACACGTATTAGCCATCGTCACTGGTTTCATGATGAACATTTTATTATTATCGAGTTTCGCAAGCCTCAGCAGGTGGGAGGGCCTCATGCCTCTTTCTTCTGTGCTCAGCCCTGCCTTTTGAGAGCACCACTGGTCAGCGAAGGGAGCCCACCAGGAAGAATGCAAGAGTGTCAGCCAAACGGGTGCCGACATGTCCCATGGTGAGTCTGCTTGTTTTCTCCTTCGAGCAGAGAACCTGGGCCTGAGAGGGCAGGCTTATCGGCTGCCCTCCCGGCCCAGCAGAGACCCTTGGGTAGCTGGGTGCCCCTTGCCCCTCCCTCTCCCAGATGTGGCTCCACCCTATGAAGGGGATGGTTTTCCTTGAGGGTGTTGCCCTCTTTCCTGCTTCCTTCCCTTTGCTAATTCCAACCTCTGCTCCAATGTCGCCTCCTTCACCTGGGTACCAGTCCTCCTTCTCCTGCTACCCGCCTTGACTTTTCTGGGGGGACCACCTGTCTCCATTTACTTTGGGTGGATCTGATTCCGTCCTCTGACCAGCTCCAGGTACACCTCTGACCAATCAGAGCCGGCAATGCCAAGGTTCCCAGTGATTGGTCCTGGGCTGGCACGTGACTCACCCTTGGCCAATGAGGCGTCGTCGGCTCTGTCTCTGGGCTTCTTAACAGGCAGGAGGGGAGGCTGGAGGGACCCTGGTGAGAGGGGTCAGGGGAGGCCCTGGGTCAGATGCCTGCGAGAACATCTTTCTTACTAGTGCAACAGTCTCGGGGAGGACTCTTTAGAAATTATATTAGAAAAGAAAGTAAGAGTCACAGACGGTATAAAATCATCCAAATTCACCAGTTGCTATCATTTTTTAATTTACATATTTTCTTTAATAAAATAATATATATGTATATTTATTACAGTACACATACACATAATATACCTAAGTGTGTGTCGCCTTAGAAACACAATATTCTATTATATAGGGGTGGGGCTAGCTCACCTTCCTGCATTCAGCCCTGATGCACACTTCATCTTATCCCTGTGTTGGTTTTGATGTTAATAATTTGCTACATACTGTCCATTTGGCATTCTTTGACCTCCAACACAAGGCCTAGTCCAGGCAGAGATTGTACTTAGTGACATATCTGAAGTTTTCTCTAAGCTGGACAGTCTCCTAAGCCTGCTTGCCTTTTACGGCACTGACCGTTTTGAAGTCCAGAGTCACACCCATCCCATAGTGTGGCTTATCGGGTATATTTTTGGCCCTCTCCCTGTGAATGAGATTCAGGATAAGCTATGATCTCTGGAGCACCGCCTAAGTGATGCTGTGTCCTTCTCAGAACATCACATTTTGATGCACGTGAGGCTGTGCGCCATCACCGGTGATGCGAATTTTGATCCATTGGGCCAAGATGCTTGTGCCATTTCTTCACTGAGTCATATGTGACTTTCCCATTTCTAATAGGAACTCATTGGAGAGACACTTGTAGATGCACTAAATAGCTTAGAGAGAACCTGATTGGTCCTTCCAGGTCCTTTCCTCCACTGAATCAATCATCAGCTAATCCAGAAGCAGAGAACATTCTGATTGGTCCTTCCAGCTCCTTTGCTCACCACTGAACCAATCAGCAGCTACCCTAGAAGCAGAGGCCATTCTGATTGGTCTTTCCAGGTCCTGCGTCCTCCATGGAACCAATCATCAGCTGAGGTGATGCAGGATGCTAATGAACCCAGGCCGGGTCACTTGACCAAGGGCAAGCGAAGGGAAGCCGATCTCTCCCTTTCCCCGTACCTGGAGAACACAGGGAAGGGATGAGGCGGTGATTCTCAGCCAGAGACGGTTTGTCCCTCAGGGGCGCCTTCAGTGTCTGGAAACACTTTTGTTTGTCACAGTTGAAGGGGTCGGGCTAATGGCATCCGGTGGCCAGGAATGCTGCTTAGCATTTCTGCAATACTCAGGAGCCCCTGCCCCACCCACCACAAGAAAGATCTGGACCCCAAATGTCACAAGTGGGAAGGGCTGTAACCTGGGAATAGGAGAAGGATGGTTCTGCAGAGGTGAGGGCACCGTATGGAAGGAACCCCGTCCTGCCCACTCCAAGCTTTCCAGCTGGCATCCCAGCCCTCTGAGGCTAAGGGCCCCAACTCCAGAGTCTCAGTGCTGGGTTCAAATCTGGCGTCAGCCACTACCAGCGGTGGGACCCGGGACCAGTTCTTGAACTCCTCTGTGGCTGTTTCCTCATCTGTGAAACAGGGAGGTAGGGACTGCACATGGGGTTACTAGGAGGATGAAGGGGGTTCACATCTGTGCTGCGCTTGCCTGGGAAAATGGGCTTCCCAAGTGGTGCTACTGGTAAAGAACTCACCTATTAGTACAAGAGACACAGGTTTCATCCCGGGGTTGGGAAGATCCCCTGAAGGAGGAGGGCATGGCAACCCACTCCAGGATTCTTGCCTGGAGAATCAAGAAGGTTATGTACTCATTTCTAATCCTGAGTGCTGCATGTTTCCCACCTATACGTCTGATCAAATGCCAGGGTGGGAAGCCTTACCAGTGCCTCCCTGCACCCACTTCCTCATCTGCAGGATGGAGAAACAAGATCAGAGGCCACCTCGTGAGGGTTAAATGGGACCTGATATGTCATTCAGGCTAAAGCGTCCTAAATGCTCACAAACCATTGGCTAGAAACAGTAGTCCTCCCAGAAATCACTACAGCTTCAATACTGCCAGCGCCGTGGGTGATGCTTTCTATTGGGAAGAAGTGTTTAATTTTTTAGGAAAGCAGATGGTTTTAAGAAAACCAGCAAAGCAAACACTGTCACAGCTGACGGGTTTCCAGCTCTCACAAAGCGGCAAACATTGTTACATTTAATGATCTTTTTCTGGATTACCTTGTTCAGTCCTTACACGCCTCTGTGAGGGAGCAGTTACTTACAGTCCATTATACAGAAATGTAAACTGAGGCCAGGGAAGGGCAGGTTATCTGCCTCAGGATCCCCAGCTGTACTGGGCGAAGAAGGAATTCGACCCCAGGTAGGTCGCCCCTGAAGTCTGTGCTCAGCCCCTCAAACGAAGGGCGAGGGGGCCCTCCCCCCAGGGCACTAAAGTTCTCCTCTCTCCTCTCTGTTGTCTTTCTTTCCAGCCGGGTTTTTGTTTCACCTTCTACATGGACTCGAAAGCCTCCGAGTTTGATTCGCAACCTTCTCCTGGAAGCTCGAGGCCTGGCTCGAAGTACACCTCCCCTGCGAAGCCTCGTGCAAAGTACCAGGAAATGCAGGCCTGGGAGTGCCCCCTGTGCTGCCTCAGCGTCCTCTACATCTCCTGAGTCCTGAGCCCCCCTGGCCTCCCGCTCCAGGCCGCCTGCGCGCCCCCCAAACATGCATGCTGGGCTTCTGTGATGTGAAACCCCCAGTGTGGCGGCTTCAATAAACCCAACTTGCTGTCTCTCTCAAGGCTGCGTCTGTGTGTGAAACTCCCAGGGCCGGGGCGCTGCAGCTCCGTGGAGTTGGGCAGCCAGGCTCCTCTGAGCTCGGTGCTCTGTGCCACGTGGCTGGAGAGGGCTCACCCCCACACCCAGTCCACTTTCTGGTTCGGGGCAAGTTGGGGGATGAGGAGAGGGGAAGACACGCTCCAGTCCTTCAAAGGGCGACTCCTCCAGGAAGGCCAGATCACTTTTCCTCACAGCTCATTGGCCAGAGACGGTCACGTGGTGACATCCAGTTGCAAGGGATGCTGGGAACTGTAGTCCCTAGCCGAGCAATCCTGTGTCAGGTAATAGCTGCCATCATTAGAGCAAAGTTGTGTGTGTACTTAGTGCAACTCCACGACCCCGTGGACTGTAGCCCGCCAGGCTCCTCTGTCCATGGGTTTTTCCAGGCAACAATAGTGGAGTGGGTTGCCATTCCCTTCTCCAGGGGATCTTCCCGACCCAGGGATTGGACCCGCATCTCCTGGGTCTCCTGCATCGCAGGCAGATCCTTTACCCACTGAGCCACCAGGGAAGCCCTTTTATAGCAAAGGAGAATGGCTGTTGTTTCCACCACTAACGAGATCTGTTGTGTTCATTTATCCCCGGCACCAGGCTGTGGTGATTACACGAGTGAATAAACTTATTCTTCAGTTCTGTACCTCTCTCCCACTGACTAGGATCTCCTTCCTTTTTACACAAATATTTAGAATGAGGAACATTTTCGAGCACTGTCCATGTGGGAGGCACTGAGCTACTGTCTTTACACATTTTGATTCCCTTAATTGCATCTATTATTATCCCTCCTTCTGAGATAAGAGAACAGAGAGTCCACATCATTTGCTGCAGGTCACACAGATCCGAAGGAGCCAAGCCAACATTCAAACCCAGGCAGGCTGGCTCCAGAACCCACGCCCTTACCCACCATGGTATCCACCTCACAAAGGTGCACATGTGGAGATTTCCAGATGCTCACACAACTGTGAGTCAAAGAACCTCTTTCAACACTCAGACCTTCCAACACTCCCCTCACATAACTCTTCAGATGCTGCAGGAATACTTGGAATATTTGTGTAGCATGTATTTGTAGCCACAATAGTGCCAGTTAACAACCACCACCACAAAATCCATAGAAGCTGTTCACTGAGGTGAAAACGCACATGTGAGAGCTGTGAGTTTTCGTTTTATCTGGGGGATTTGGTGGGGATTATAGCCCAGGAGACAGCCTCTCAGAGAGCTGTGAGGAACTGCTCCAAACAGGTAGGTGAGAGGTCAGTTTATATGGGATTTTTGGAAAAGGGGTCCATGCAATCACGTGCACCGCTCATTGCAAGGTTCATGTTGGTTATGACACATGGACATCTCCATTAAAGACTGTAGTTCTTTTCTAAGATGCAGGTTGGGCAGAAATGTGAACAGATATGCTTTTTTTTAAAAAAAAAATATAGTTTATGAAAATTTAAATCCTGTGAAGTAAAATATAAAAATAGCAATTTATTCTTGCTATATGTGCAAAATTTGAAACAACCACCTTTAAAACCAGCTTTCATGAGCCTGAGTATCTTTCCTATAAGTTGGGGGTCATTTTCATTCCTATTTCCTCGGCTCTGGTGAAGGTTACTTGAGCTTGTCCAGGTAGAGTGCTCAGCACCACATTTGACAGACGGAAAGGGCCCAGGCAGCCAGTCGTGACACAGACCCTTCAGTGCCCGTGGAATTGCATTTGAGAGGGATCCGGGTTTCATTTTCTTGCCTTCAGCACAATAACTTCATGTGGGTCCTTCAACGGAAAGGAATCAGGACGTTTCAGTGGCCCAGCATGGCCAGAGGCTACTGCACTGGACACAGACACCGACCCCTTCCATGGGCCCGGAAGGATCTGTGTGAGGACCGGCTGAGGCCTCTTGTGCTGTGCTGAGTGCTCAGTAGTGTCCAACTCTTTGTGACGCCTTGGACTGTAGCCCACCAGGCTCCTCTGTCCCTGGGATTTCCCAGCAAGAATACTGGAGTGGGCTGCCATTTCCTTTCCCAGGGGATCTTCCCAATCCAAGGGTTGAACCCGCAGCTCCTGCCTCTCCTGCACTGCAGGCAGATTCTTCACCAAGGAGCACCAGGGAAACGCTTTAGATCTCTTAGATGATCAGAATGATCATACGCTGTGGCCCTCAGAAGTGAGGCTGTGGGCTCACTGCTAGGAGAGCCTGAAGGAGCATGGTCTCATGCAGCAATCTCATTGGTGGATTCTGGGGACTCTTGGCTCCAAGCAGGGTCCTCTGGGCACTTTGAACCTCAGGCTGCCCAGTGCCCTGTCCACAGGACACCTCCCCTGCCTGGGCCGGATTAACCGATCGGTTACTGCTGATGTGAGATAAATGGTGACATTTCCCAGGCAGTTCCGCCTGTCACTCATGGTGCTAAGCACTTTACGTAGATGAGCGCACGTAACTGTCACCAGACCCTAGGAAATATGGGCTAATATGAGCCCCAATTTATTGGAGAGAAAAGCACAGCTCAGAGGAGTTTTTTTAAAAACACCACTGCTTTAAATTTTCTGCCAGATTCCACACTGTGTGCCTATCTACATGTTCATTTCAGCTCAGTCGTGTCCGACTGTTTGCGACCCCATGAATCACAGCACGCCAGGCCTCCCTGTCCATCACCAACTCCCAGAGTTCACTCAGACTCATGTCCATTGAGTCAGTGATGCCATCCAGCCATCTCATCCTTGGTCGTCCCCTTCTCCTCCTGCCCCCAATCCCTCTCAGCATCAGAGTCTTTTCCAATGAGTCAGCTCTTCGAATGAGGTGGCCACAGTGCTGGAGTTTCAGCTTTAGCATCAGTCCTTCCAAAAAACACCCAGGACTGATCTCCTTTAGAATGGACTGGTTGGATCTCCTTGCAGTCCAAGGGACTCTCAGGAGTCTTCTCCAACACCACAGTTCAAAAGCATCAATTCTTTGGCGCTCAGCCTTCTTCACAGTCCATCTCTCACATCCATACATGACTACTGGAAAAACCATAGCCTGGACTAGACTTTCAAATTTTCATAAAATATTTCTTTCTTTAAAGCAGTTTATCTGTTCACTTTTCTTCCCAAACTGCCCTTTTGTGAGAGAGCAGCTTGGCTTTATGTACTGCAGGAGCTGGTACAGAAAATTCCCCAGGTCAGAGGTGACCAGACTGTGATCATCCAGCCCAGCGCCTGTTTGCGTAAATAAGGGCGTGTTGACACAGCCACATTCATCCTTAGGTACCGTCTGGGATGCTCTCATGCAAAAAAGGAGCAGCTGCGACACAGACCTGATGGCCCAGGATTCTAAAATACCTGCTCCACACACTCTGGCCAACAAAGGTGACTGAGCCGGAACTGATGAGAGGCCAGACTGAAACCAGTATGGGTGAGGGCAGGAGAGCGGTTAGGAAAGGAGGGAAACCCTTGAGCTACCCTGAATTCGATACACACTGGAAAAGATATTCTGTGTTTGAGCCCAACACACATGCTATTAACACACACATGTGTTTCTACCTGTGTGGAACCTCTTCCTACTCTCAGCACAAGTTTAGAACCACTACTTACTCTTACTGAGCTGTTACAAATCCTCAAAGATGACGCTGTGAAAGTGTTGCACTCAATACGACAGCAGATTTGGGAAACTCGGCCATGGCCACAGGACTGCAAAAGGCCAGTTTCCATTTCAATCCCAAAGGAAGCCAAAGTCAGAGACTGTTCAAAATACCACACAATTGCACTCGACTCACACACTGGCAAAGTGATGCTCACAATTCTCCAAGCTAGGCTTCAACAGTACATGAACTGAGAACTTCTGGATGTTCAAGCTGGATTCAGAAAAGGCAGAAGAGCCAGAGAGCAAATTGCTGACATCTGTTGGATCATAGAAAAAGCAAGAGAATTACAGAAAAATATCAACTTCTGCTTCATTGACTATGCTAAAGCCTTTGACTGTGTGGATCACAACAAACTGTGGGAAATTCTTCAAGAGATGGGAATACCAGACCACCTGACATGCCTCTTGAGAAATTTGTATGCAGGTCAAGAAGCAACAGTTAGAACCAGATATGGGAAAATGAGCTGGTTCAAAACTGGGAAAGGAGTACGTCAAGGCTGTATATTGCCATTCTGCTTCATCAACTTATATGCAGAGTACATCATGTGAAATGCCAGGCTGGATGAAGCACAAGCTGAAATCAAGATTGCTGGGAGAAATATCAGTAACCTCAGATATGTGGATAACACCACCTTTAAGGCAGAAACTGAAGAGGAAATACAAAGCCTCTTGATGAAAGTGGAAGAGGAGAGTGAAAAAGTTGGCTTAAAGCTCAACATTCAGAAAACTAAGATCATGGCATCCGGTCCCATCACTTCATGGCAAATAGATGGGGAAACAGTGGAAACAGTGACAGACTTTGCTGTCTTGGGCTCTAAAATCACTGCAGATGGTGACTGCAGCCATGAAATTAAAAGATGCTTGCTCCTTGAATGAAAAGCTATGACCACTGTAGACAGCATATTCAAAAGCACAGACATTACTTTGCCAACAAAGGTCCATGTAGTCAAAGTCATGGTTTTTCCAGTGGTCATGTATGGATGTGAGAGCTGGATTATAAAGAAAGCTGAGCGCCAAAGAATTGATGCTTTTGAACTGTGATGTTGGAGAAGACTTTTGAGAGTCCGTTGGACTGCAAGGAGATCCAACCAGTTCATCCTAAAGGAGATCAGTCCTGAATATTCATTAGCAGGACTGGTGTTGAAGCTGAAGCTCCAGTACTTTGGCCGCCTGATGCAAAGAGCTGGCTCATTGGAAAGATGCTAGGAAAGATTGAAGGCAGGAGGAAAAGGGAGCCACAGAGGATGAGATGGTTGGATGGCATCACCGACTTGGTGGACACGGGTCTGAGCAAGTTCCAGGAGTTGGTGATGGACAGGGAGGCCTGGCGTGCTGCAGTGCACGGGGGTCTCAAAGAGCTGGAGACGACTGATCGACTTAACTGACTTACTGACTTACTCTTATGACTTGCCCAAGGTCATTCTCGTCCCCTTAAGACCTGCCCATCACGACCTCCTAAATCGGTTTCACCGAGGAACCGAGACACAGAGGCCCCCGACCCTCCCCACTAATAACCAAGTTGCGGCGAACCTTCTGACGCCTGTGCTGGTGTCAGAGGCGGTTGAACCACCTGACTCGGCCTTGGGGGCGGGCTTGGGGCTTGTGCGTGACGCCGAGCGGCTCAGCGCTGTTCATTCGCGCGCGTTTGTCCACCGCGTCCCCGAGCATCTCTGGAGCCGGCTCTGATCCGGCGCCAAGGACGCGCGCGGAGCCAGCCCGCCTGCCCTGCCCAGCGGCCCAGACCGAAGCGGCCCGAGGTCAGTCCCGCGGCCGCCGCTGCGCGGGGTCTGCGCCCGCAGGGCGGGGGCGCGGCGCGGGGCGGGTTGATGCTTTTGAATTGTGGTGTTGGAGAAGACTCTTCAGAGTCCCTTGGACTACAAAGAGATCCAACTAGTCCATTCTAAAGGAGATCAGCCCTGGTTGTTCTTTGGAAGGAATGATGCTAAAGCTGAAACTCCAGTACTTTGGCCACCTCATGCGTAGAGCTGACTCATTGGAAAAGATTCTGCTGCTGGGAGGGATTGGGGGCAGGAGGAGAAGGGGACGACAGAGGATGAGATGGCTGGATGGCATCACCGACTCAATGGATATGAGTTTGAGTGAATTCCGGGAGATGGTGATGGACAGGGAGGCCTGGCGTGCTGCGATTCATGGGGTCACAAAGAGTCGGACACGACTGAGCGACTGAACTGTACTGAACAAGATATCAGGTGGTGCTAAGCACCATGAAGAAAATGAAATGGAAGAGAGAGGAGAAAGGGTCTGATGGTGAGTGTACTATTTTAGACAGGGTGATCGGCGATGGCTTGCCTGATAAAGTGACATTTGAGCATAGACCTAAGGGAACAGCATTTCAGAGCAAGGGAACAGCAGATACAGTCATCTGAGGCAGCATGGCATGACAGAGGAACAGTAAGAGGAACAGTTCATAAGGAATGAAGCTGTGAAGAGAGGTGATGAGGCAGGAGGACCAGGTCACAGGGGCTTCCCTAAGGCTCTTTAGGCCTCTGTAAGGACTTGTCTTTTAGTCCAGGTGAGGTAATAAGCTTTTGCAGAGTTTTCAGCAAAAGAAGGACGTAATCTGACTGACATTTAAAAGGAAACCTCTCACGGCCCTATGGAGGACAGACAGTGGTGGGCAAGGAAGGAAGCAAGAAGGCAGCCCAGAGGCTGTCGCAACCCAGGTGGTGGGCGTAGCACCAGCGCAGGTGGTGAGGGGCTGGTGGCTTTTCTAATACATTGCAGTCAGGAGTCGAAGATAATGATTCTAAAAGAATTTTTGCCCTGAACAACTGAAAGAGTGTTTATCAAAGAATAAGCCATACTCCCGGATCAAGAGAAATTCTGTGGAGAGAGAAGGGCAGCAATGAAACAGAGACAGGCAGAAGCAGGCCTGGAGGCTCCTGCGTGTCAGGCAGGGCTGCTGCAGTCTTGGCAGGCCTAAGAAAGCCAGGTGAGAAGCAAGATACACGAGGGGAAAAAGTAAAGGCAGGAAAGCAAGTCAAAATACATGCTGCGCTTCCTCGCATAGTTGTCTTAATCTTTTTCTGATTACAAAAATAATACGCTAGTTATAAAAAACAATGGAAAGTGCAGAAAAGGAGAAAAAGAAAAAAAACTTTACCATCCACAGATAAAACACTTATTTGGGGGTTAGATAATTTTAAGTCTTTTGCTACAGACATACATCAATTTTAAAATGACAAAGCAGTTTTCTGCAACCTGCTTAATTAATATACCCTGAATATGTCCCCATGATATTATATATTTTTCTCAAGTATTTAAACCAGTATTTTAACCAAAAGGGTTAACCAATAATACATTGATAAGGATGGAGAAAGAGGACTGATTCAAGTAAATGACTTTGTTCCTACATTCCTAAAAAGAAAATAAAACATATTCACAATGCACATAATCTGATTTTGCAGTTAATTGATTTAATAACTGTGCATGTGGCTCTCCAAGCCAGGACCTACATTATCATGTCTAAAGTTTCTGATTAACTAACACCACCTCATAAACTTTAAAATATTTGAAAATATTGCAACAAGTCTAAATATATTCAAGCACTGCAAAATTCCCCTCAATTTCAGATCACAACAGAATGATGCCTCCCTGTTCCTTCAAGTCTAATAAAGAAGTGGATAGGGAGCTCAGATGGAGAGAAACAAGTGAGCATGTTAATTCTAGAGGAAGGATATTAAATTGATCAAATGAAAGAGTCCAGTTTCCAGCTTTGTCTTTCTGGAAAATTAAGACTCCTGCCAAACTTACAGACTCAGAACTTTGAAGAGACTAAAGTCTTTTAAAATGTTCTACTGTAACCTGCTCATTTTAGACAAGAGGAAATGAAGCAGACAGGTTGAGGTGCTCAGTCATGACAGAGAGAAAGGGACTCCAAGGCTCCTGGCAGGCAGTGCTGCTCTGCTATCAATTAACCGTGCACTCCATGAAGTTGGCTCTTTATCTTATTCACTGCCTTATCCTGGCACCCAAGGATTAATTGGCACCCAAGTTAATGCCTAACTGACAAATCATCAGTGCTCCATGAATAGCTGTTGCAGGTATGTATGCATGAATTCACAGATGACAAATCTTTGGAGTTCTATTAAAAGAACTTAAGGGTGCTTAGAAACACACACTAAATTTCAGGCTGCTGTCATGGATACTACATTTGACAGTATTCAGTATATTTCTAACAGTATAGTCTTTCAATTCCTACTTCATTGATCCTTTCCTGGTTGATTATGAAAGAGTCACAAAGCTTCTCTATGCCTTTGCATCCTCATAAGTGAATTAAAAATAACACAGAGTTGCTGTGAGAAAAATAACAAATTATTCTTAAGCAGCTTTATCATTTTGACAGAACTGTGTGTTTGAAAACAGAAGCCAGTTATTAATGTCTTCAATCTGCGCTTACTTTAAAGGCTTATCAGCACTCAAACATTCCAGAGGCTTAGAGATGTACAGCAGAATGATCACTGACTCCCTAGAAAGTACAAATTCCAGACTTTTGTTTGCCACGCCCTCTCCAATTTAACTCAGTTCTATCCAATTAACATTTCCTGAGTGCTCACTGTGTACAGGCACTATGCCAGTCACTAAAAGAATTAAAAACTAAGCAAACACAGTTCTTGTTGTTAAGGAGCTTACAACCTATTAAAATAACTATAAAGAGGACTCCGGTAATGACACAAACAATACAAAGTGCTTTGGTAATTTAAAGGTGGAAGACAGTACTGTTAGGTTGAGACCAGAAAAGGCAACCAGGAGGATGAGGTGAGAAGAGGAAGTAAACCAGACTCACTTCACCTTTGAAAAAATCAGCTGAATAAGTAAATCACTTAAATAAACAAACATTCACTGACCGTTGACTATAAGCCATGAATTATAAAAGCTAGTGGATACATAATGCTGAAATAAGACACTCCCTGCCCCCAAGAATCTTAAAGTCTACTTGAGCTTTAAGGAAGGATAGCAAGGACACAAAGAGATGAGGAGCAACACAGAAATTTTAGTCAAAAGAAACGACATTAAGAAAGATACAAAGGATCATCAACAAGCAGCGAAGCTGGCCAGGGCTTGGGGCAAGTGCAAGATAGTGGAAGATCAAATTGAAATATTAAGTTGGTTTCATCCTGCAAGATCTTAACTAACCAGACTGAAGAATATGAACTAATTCAAAGAACAATGTAAAAGGATGGGAATTATTAATAGTAAGTCCTACTGTATATAGGTTAAAGCTTGAAAGGCTGATGTAGTAGTAGGACCTATATACACTGACATAAAAGTAATGTCTAAGTAATGTTTCTTGAAAAGAAATATAGAATAATATGAAATATGTGGTCCAGTTTGTATAAAACAATATGCACAGACAGTGACTCTCAGCAGTATCTGCTCTGCTTACAATCTATTGCAGAATGTAGGGAAAGTCAGGGCAGGGGGAAAGGGAGCCATTTAATTTTCATTTTACCAATCTGGGAGGCTTTAATTTTTTGAAAGAAAATATGAAAGGAAGATGGCAAACTGGAAGACAGTACAGTGATGCTGGGCTGCACAGTTGTAGAATTTAACTATACTTTTCTCATCTTTTCACCAAACTTCTCAAAAGGGTGGTCTGTTTCTAATTATTCTTAATCTCCCTTTTCTGCCCCATGAGCATAAGCTTTATAGTAAAACACATTTGGGTCAAACTATAATTCTATCACTTACATGCAATACTGATTACTACTGACCTCGGTATGATGAAGTATGTCAGGTATATATGAGCAAGTGTAATCCTTGCCTGCTTTACCAACATTTAATTTAAAAAAAAAAACTTACTGATAAGCTAAAAGAAAAAAATTATTATCAAAAAATAGCCACTGATAAGATGTTTATATATTCAGACTAACTAGTGTATTTCTCTCTTGCTCGCTCTTTCCACTTTTGAGAGAGAGAAAAGTAAACGTATACTTAAAAATTGTACGACAAACCCTCTGCCCTCCAAGAATTTGAGAGTCCACTTGAGGAAAAAGAAGGACAGCAATAAGAAAAGACAGTACTTAGACACAAGAAGTTTTTATTTCACTTTTGTTTTTTAAATGAGCAAATAATTCCAGGCTGACAGCCGCTTTCTCTAGAAAACAGCGCGCTGTCTTCTGGCCTCCACTGTGAGTACTGAGAGGTCCGCAGGCCTGGGAATAGTCAATCCTCCACAGATGGCATCTTTCAAACTCTTTTGTCCTCGTGTTCTTCACTTCCATTGTGATTTGTCTTGTTATGGATTTCTTTGTATTTACTGTGTGCATTTCTTCTTTTTTTCTCTTATCTTTGCTACTACTGCCTCTCATCTCTTCATATGGACATCTCATGTGTCCCTACCACTCCCTCTAATTGCTTCATCCACACCTGGAATTTGCTGGGGGTTTTCCTGTCACAGGGCTTCTGCTCCACATTTTCTTTTGCCTAGACCTTCCTACCTCTCCTTTGCCTGCAAACTCTCACTCTTTCAGACCTCAATTCAGAATCAGTTCCTCAAAGACGCTTTCCTTAATCCTGCCCTCCCACAGTCTAAATTGTCGTATTTTCTGTCTTTAAAAGAGTACCATTTTCCCCCTGCTTCACCTTTGTCACACTTTGCAATGACATATTTATGTATTAACATCTGTTTTCTCCATAGTTTGTAAACTACAAAGCAGACAATGACTATATCTGGCTTTACTCACCATTCTATATTCACAGCCTAGCACAGTGCCTGGCACAGAGCAGGCATTTAATAAAGTTTTACTGCATACACAAACGACCAAAGATCAATGTTCCTTTCACATGGTGTATAACACTGCCTCTAGATCTGTACTTGGTATTTATTCCCTTTTCCTAACATGCTACTCCCTCAGCTGGCAAATTCCTCATTCAGTAAAGAAATCTCCTTTCTGAAGCCTTCCTTTACAAAATTTGCATGCACATAGGCATAGTTTTGCTGTTCACCCATGCACCTCCAGAATCTCTGTAACAGCCTTTAGAGTATTCTGAAGTGAAGTGATGTCGCTCAGTCGTGTCTGACTCTTTGCAACCCCGCGGACTGTAGCCCACAAGGCTCCTCTGTCCACTGGATTCTCCAGGCAAGAATACTAGAGTGGGTTCCCATTCCCTTCTCCAGGAGATCTTCCCAACCCAGGGACTGAACCCGGGTCTCCTGCATTGTAGGCAGACTAGTTACTGATATCTGCCTCATCCATGAGAAAGAATCCCTAGGGTCTACTGCACCTCACATCCTGGGCACTTGAAAAATGCCTGAGGGAAAAGGGGACTGGAAGTGCCCTGCAAGATGGAGTAACTGATGGGGACAGGTCTTTGCGGAGATAAGAAGGAATGGGGTCCCAGAGCAAATAAAGGGTTAGCCTCATGAGAGACAATGCATGCCGTTCTTCAGAATGAGTGTGAAATGAAATGGAGTGTGTATGATGAAAACAGGAAGATTGTGAGGGAAAAAGGAATGAAGCTGACTTGGCTTCATGTCCTCAGTTTAACATGAGGAAGATCCTCTTCTAGAGGGGCAGGGGTGGAGGCCTGAGAGAGTAAGAGACAGGACAGGACAGCCGCTGTGTTCACTGCTTAGTCTTAGCAACACTTGACTACTGAGCAATGAGTAAAACGGTGGGATGCAAATGCCTTACATAGTCAAGGCTGCACAAAATGTAAGGATCTAACAATAAGTGTAGCTATACTTTCCCAGCTTTGTTTTCAGAGGAAAAATCTGATCTAAGTGGTTCCATTCTTTGAAGGTCAAGTACTTCACGGTCTAGCATTTTAAGGGAATCTTTGATTTAAAAATATATGAAGCCATACAGAGAAAACTGAGTATGTTTTCTTAATTGCATCAAGGCCTCCCCTCCATGACTGCATTGAACAGTGTCTCTTCACATAAAAAAACACAAATGATTGGATGTACTTTAAAAACAGAGCTATGTCTTAATTCATTTCTCTATCAATTTACAGTCTTGCAAAATACCTTGCACAAAGGAGACCTTCAAATAGTTTTAATGTTGAGTTAAATAAGAGATATATAAAGTCCCTTAAACACTGCAATTTGGGGAATGGTAGGAATTATTCCAATTATTTTGGGAAGGCGCAGGTATTTCCAGGAATTGGGTCACCATCCACATGTTCACCTTTTATGGCTGGCCTTCAAACTGGTGGTTCAGAAAGTAAAGAATCTGCTTGCAATGGAGGAGACCCAGGTTGGATCCCTGGGTTGGGAAGACCCCCGAAGAAGGGAATGGCTACCCACTACACTATTCTTGCCTAGAGAATTCCATGGATAGAGGAGCCTGGCTGACTATAGTCCATGGGGTCGCACGGAGTCAGACACAACTGAACAACCAACATACACTCTGGAACCGTCATGGAGCTGGTGGGTGTGTCACTTAGCTAATGCTAATATATCACACAGAGGTTACAATAAGGCTCAAGGTCCACGGGAAGTCCAATCCTTTGCCATCTTCTACATAGTTGATTATAACTAGCTTTTGTCATGTCCTATGGCTACATCCTTTTATACAGTTCATGAGGTTCTCACGGCAAGTATACAGGGGTGGTTTGCCATTCCCTCCTCCAGTGGATCACATTTTGTCAGAACTCTCTGCTATGATCCGTCCATCTTGGGTGGTCCTACACGACATGGCTCATAGCTTCATCGAGTTACACAAGCCCCTTCACTACAACAAGGCAATGATGCAAGCTGGATGAGTTACAAGCTGGAATCAAAATAGGCAGGAGAAACATCAACAACCTCAGATATGTGAATGATACCACTCTAATGGCAGAGTGAAGAGGAACTAAAGAGACTCTTGATGAGGGTGAAGGAGCAGAGTGAAAGAGCTGGCTTAAACTAAATATTAAAAAAAAAAAACTAAGATCATGTCATCCAGCCCCATTAATTCATGGCAATTAGAGGAGGAAAAGGTGGAAGTAGTGACAGATTTCCTCTTCTTGGGCTCTAAAATTACTGCAGATGGTGACTGAAGGCTTGAAATCTGAAGATGTTTGTGGCTTGGCAGGAAAGTTATGACAAAGCTAAACAGTGTGTTGAAAAGCAGAGAGATTATTCTTCGGGCAAAGATCTGCATAGTCATGGCTGTGGTACTCCCAATGGTCACGTACAGTTGTGAGAGTTGGACCATAAAAAAGGCAGAACACAGAACTGATGCCTTCTAACTACGGGGCTCAAGAAGACTCCTGGGAGTCTCTTGGACAGCAAAAAGATCAGACCAGTCAATCTTAAGGGAAATCAACTCTGAATACTCATTGGAAGGACTGATGCTGAAACACCAATATTTTGGTCATCTGATGCAAACAGCCGACTCACTGGAAAAGTCCCTGATGATGGAAAAGATTGAGGGCAGGAGAAGAGGGTATCAGAGGATAAGATGATTGAATGGCATCACCGATGCAATGGACATGAACTTGGATAAACGTTGGGACATGGTGAGGGACAGAGGGGCCTGGCATGCTGCAGTCTGTGGGGTCACAAAGAGCTGGACATGACTGGACAAGCCTATGTCATTCTTTTAAAGGTTGTGCCCTACCCCTTTCCCTCCCACTTCGGTTGGATTTGTGGGAACATAAAGGGTACATGCACCCCTAAGACCTTTCCTTTCCATTAATGTAAGGACAAATTATGTCTGAGCACTGTCTTCAAACGACATCTAGCTTCTATAGCTCTTATTTTCCTTCACATTTCAAAAAGCAATTCTTTTCTATACTGAAAGTTGACATCACTTTGCCAACAAAGGTCCATATAGTCAAAGCTATGGTTTTCCAATAGTTATGTACGGATGTGAGAGTTGGACTATAAAAGGCTGAGTGCCAAAGAACTGATGCTTTTGAACTGTGGTGTTAAAGAAGACTCTTGAGAGTCCCATGGACAGCAAGGAGAGCAAGGCAGTCAACTCTGAATATTCACTGGAAGGACTGATGTTGAACCTGAAGCTCCAATACTTTGGCTACCTGATGCCAAGAGCCGACTTACTGGAAAAGGCCCTAATCCTAGGAAAGACTGAGGGCAGGAAGAGAAGAGGATGACAAAGGATGAGATGGTTGGATGGCATCCTTGACTCAATGTATATGAGTTTGAGCGAACTCCGGGAGAGACTGAAGGGCAGGGAAGCCTGGCGTGCTGCAGTCCATGGGGTTACAAAGAGTCGAACGTGATTTAGTGACAGAACAACAACAAAATACTTGAAAGACCTTCTACAGAACTAAGGATCTAACCATTAAACATACTCAATGGAAACACTCAAAATAATTACTTCATTACCCTTACTTAATGAACATCCTCTCTTCCCTGGGAGCCACCTCAAATAGGGTAAACCAGAACCGTGCAGTCTATGATATATGTATGGTAAAACAGACTTGAAGCCCTAGATTAGGAAAAATTCACTATTTTATTTAATGAAACACTGTAATCCATGCAAATTTTCCATACAGCTTCATGTTAACTGCCTAACTATACGCTATCACAGATTTTGGTCTCACAACAGTAAGGTATTGACAAAAATTAAGACTTGAAACAGAGAATGAAGAAATGACAGAGGTTGGGCTGAGTCACTGGGATGTTCTATAAAATTACAAGGTTTATCAAGGAAATAAAAAACATGACTTTAAAACGTTTTTAAAAGTGAGTCAGCCCCAAAGAACTGAAAACAGCTCTATTCACAATAGCCAAAAGGTGGAAACAGACCCAAATGCCCATCAACTGATGAATAAACAAAATGTGGCATCCTTTATACAATGGAATATTATTTACCCATAAAAAGGAATAAGTACTGATACATGCAATAATATGGATGCATATTGAAAATATACACTGAAAGAAGCCAGACACAAAAGGCCACATACTGTATGGTTCATTTGGAAATATATAGAATAGGCAAGTCTGTAGAGTATCTAGACTAGTGGCTGCCAGAGGCTGGGGCTGGGAAGAGGGAAGGACGGGGGAAGGGAGAAACAGAGAGTGACCGCTTAATGGGTCTAGGATTTCCTTTTGGGGTGATAAAAATGTTCTAGAACTAGACAGTGATGGTTGCACAATGCTATTACTGTACTTGATGCCACTCAATTATACCCTTTAAAACAGTTAAAATGATGAATTTTATTATATGAACTTTACCACTTTCCAAAGAAATGTAGGTCACAATTTTCTAGTTTATTTTAGGAATAAGAATTGGAACACAGTTTATTCTGCTCAGCTGAGCATAAAAAACCGCAGGAATTCAGAGCAAGGTTTTGCTATCTATGTGTTCCTTAGCCAAGTTATTTACGCTCTCTGAACCTCCCTGATCTATAAAATGGGTATAATAAAAGTATTTATTTTATATAAATGTTATGAAGATAAAATAGAGATAAAACAATCTAAGCACAAAGTCAGGCCCATTAAAATTAAATTGATCAACTTTATTGAATCTCAGATCTTGAATAGGTGTGTTTTCAGTATTCTGTGTGATGAAATTAGCAGGATGTGTAAATCACTTGGACTGTATATGAGACTATATGGCTGTCTGTAGAAAGGCATTTGCAAGTTTGTTAGATTTACAGTCCAACTAGCCTCTTTGTCCACAGAACATCATTTTTGCTTCAAAGAACAACTGACAGACAAATTATGGTTATTCAGACTTAGCTTTTTGGCAGACATTTTCTCAAAGAAGAACTTCATGGAAAACAATTACCCATATTTTTTTTTTCTAATAACAAAATTCAAGCTTTCATGTGAAAACAAGAATTTTGGAAAACATGTACCTGCTACCATAAGCTTGATAGCTTTCCATACTTAAAAGATTTTAATGAAATTAGTAGTGATATTAATGTACTTTTATCTCCAGTTTTCCTGAGATATAATTGACATTCACCACACACACAAGTGATTCTGTACCCTTTTTTTCTTCCATTAACTCAAAACTCACTTTCATTGGAACTGAAAGAGGAGACAACTGAGATTATTAATTCAAATTGAGATAAGCGAAACTTTACAAGAGACCCTCCAGGAAAGCAATTTGGAGGCCTGCCTAGAGACACAGATTTTCTCTAGAGAATTTTTTTGTTCAATGTGAGCTCTGTTCTAGTCTGTCCCAGTGAAAAGGCCACACAAAAACAAACTTCTGACTCAAGATGGGCTCCTTTGCTCACCAAAGACCTTGCATAGGCTAAAAAATAGCACTAACACTGAAAATGGGCTCAGAAATAGCATGGGTTGCAGACTGAGAATCTCTACTAGGGATTAAGGTGCAGTAGTAACAACAACAACAAAAAATTCAGAGAAGGCAATGGCACCCCACTCCAGTACTCTTGCCTGGAAACTCCCATAGACGGAGGAGCCTGGTAGGCTGCAGTCCATGGGGTCAAGGCAGTCGGACATGACTGAGCGACTTCAGTTTCACTTTTCACTTTCCTGCACTGGAGAAGGAAATGGCAACCCACTCCAGTGTTCTTGCCTGGAGAATCCTGGGGACGGCGGAGCCTGGTGGGCTGCCGTCTGTGGGGTCGCACAGAGTCCGATACGACTGAAGTGACTTAGCAGCAGCAGGAACAAAAATTAAAAGCAGCAACCATTTTTAATGTATGATATTAGCAAGTGCCAAGTACTGATCTAGGAATTTTACATTGATTCAATCTTAATATTCCTATGTAATTTGTGTTACAGCCCTGTTTTGCCCTTTTATTCCTTAGATCTGCATTATGTCACTTTTGAAACTACCATCCTAGTATGCCTTCCTTCTGCCTCCTATTATCCTAGAAAACACGAAGCAAGCACTGAGTTCCATTAAAAACTAGATTGCTACTATCAATATCCACCATCCAAGTAATTCAATAATTACCAAACTAAAAGTCTGATACTTCTTCCAACAACAAATTCCTCTTGCAAAATATTAACTTACTATTTCAGAATAAGAAATACACTCCTTACAATAATAAGATCTCAAAGAAAAGGGATCAAAACTACCTGAACTTCCAGGAATGCTTTGAGGCACCTCTTGATTAAAACAAAGGAATATTTCAGAAGCATACCTGTTGGAGCCATCTTTCATATGAACTTTGGCATAAAGAACATCCACCATGCCAGGATCATCATTCATGTATTCTATCCCTGCCATCTCTACTTCCAGGGGTTTGCCCCCTGAAATGTCACTGCAAAGGAAAAAACATAACATTTTCATAATTTTTTAAGCTAAGAGGGCTATTATATTTTGAAACATGATAAATATACCCAGTCAAATATTACAAAAATGAAGTTGTTGGGGTTTTTTTTATTTAACTAACATGATTTAACTGTCCTTCTAATTTCAAACTGATACATGTTTAATGAACACAAACTAGAACCACAAGTATTCCCAAAGTCACACCATATCTTTTCCAACACCAGTTTATTATTAATAGCATATCTAAGAAATGTCTAATGAAAGGCCAAGTGATGATAATTTAGGGAAATTAAATGGAGGTGTCTTGTTCAGGCTTCAGAAGTAGGCGAGAGGCCTCCAACCAACTTCTGACCTTGTCTGGGCCCTGCCTGGACTATGTGCCTGCTTGTGAACACACCAATCGTTACCAGTAAGTCAAGTGGCACTTTATATAAGAAAGGGAGTGGATCTTGGAATTTTTCAAGCCCCTGGAGGCCTGGCTAACCCCACTGGAGTCTAACGAAATTTGGTGACTCACAAGATGAAACAATCAGCATCGTAAAAGTAAAACCACAGCTGCATTTTTGCACACAAATTGACAATGATACCAGTTTGTGGCCTGGGAGCCCCCAAAACTGCAATTCAAAATCTTGCCCATGGAGAAGATGAATGGCCCAGGGCCTTTTTCCAATTGAGACTCCAGATTGCTCTTAATGAGGTATTTCCAAGAAGGGTTCAAGTCTGGGTGTAGGTGTCAGCTCAATTTGGTGATGTATACTCTGCAACTTCTCTCTATTGTTTCTATTCTTTTTTCCCCCAATGACTGTATATTGAAATTAAGTTAAATAATCTTCTATTCAAAGTTAAAATTGTTTATTTGTAATGAGTGGTTTGTTAATGAATCCTTCAAACCTAAAACAAAGCAAAACATTCAGCAAAACACCAGTTTTTACCTCATTATTTGTACAAATTGCAAACAGTATTTTATTCACGTAACAACAGTGAAGGTGCAAATTGGTAACACATCTTTAAGAGCAATTTGGCACTATTCATAAAATGTCTCCAAGAACAGAATGCCTTTGCCCAAGCAATTCAACTCCTTGCCTAAATAATCATAAATCCAGGCACATATCCAACCACAGCCAAAAACGTTCTTTCAGAAGAATTCCAACAGATAAATGCAGAAGTAAAACTAGAATCAGCATATCACCAATTTTCAACCCCTGATGAAATATTTAATCAGTTTCATTATTTGTACAAAGGATGGAAAGCAGAAGTGTTAGTCACTCAGTCATGTTAGACTCTTTGCGACCCCATGGACTGTAGCCCTCCAGACTCCTCTGTCATGGGATTTTCCAGTCAGGAATACTGGAAAATCCAGTATTACCATTTCCTTCTCCAGGGTATCTTCCCAAGTCAGGGATCGAACTCAAATCTCCTGCATTGCAAGCAGCTTCTTTATCATCTGAGCTACCAGAGAAGCCACCAAGGATAGAGATAAGAAAAATTAAGTATATACATTATATACATATATATGTACACATACACACACACACACATATGCTTGTACATATGTAAAACCTCTGAACTGATATAACACAAAGAAACTGCTAAAATCTGTTGCCTTTAGAGATCAGAGTGCTTGGTGGGATAGCAGTGGGAAGGAAACCCTTACCACATACCCTTTGTACTTTATAATTTTCTGAACCATGTAAATGTATTATTCAGTAAAAAGTTAAAATAAAAAAATACATGCAAAAGAAGTCAAATACAGGAAGTATATATACTGCACATACTTGAAAAAGAAGCCGAACATAAAAGTATATGTGCTTAATGATCCTATTTATACGATATTAAAGAACAAGCACATTTAATCTATGATCATAGAAATCAGAACAGCAGGTACTTCTGGAAGAAGTGAATTTACTGGAAAAGAGCATGAAGGAACATCCTAGGGTGATGGCAATATTCTACATGGTGATTTAGGTAAGGTTACATGGGTGTACACATTTATTAAAATTCATCAACTACACTTAAGATCCATGCATTTTACTGTAAGTAAACCACTGTAAAGAAAAAATACATATATGAATACAAAAAAGTATGGGGATATATGCTCCAAAGTGCTGACAGTAATTATCTTTAGGTAATAATACCACAAGGGACATCTTGTTTATCTACGATTTGGGGCTTTTATAAAGCTATCATGTTTGCTCTCCTATTAAATAAAACCCACCATCTTACTTTCTTCACAGACCCCTTAAACAGACTTATACTTCAACTAGTAAATAGCTGTGGCAACCCAAAACCCAGATAAAAATAAGCTCACTATACAGCCTTCTCCAAGCACCGTGAGGCCAAGGACTTATTCATATTTTCTACTCCCATATCCTCAGCACCTGGAACAGTGCCTTATGTAAAGTGAGTACTTCATAAATCTCTGATGATGTTCCACTATAAATGGAGAAAATGTTCTGGACCATTTTGTGATTATGGACACATGCCTATATTATCATTGAATAAAATGTGGTACTGGCTCAAAGACAACAGGATGTTAGGATTAATCAAAAGATAATTCCAAATAAAGAAAAATTAAAAAGTCTTACTGATATTTAATTGAGGCCCAGGGTGATTCTTAGGAATCCTAACAATAGACTCCCCTAAAACATTAAGGCCATTATTGTTTCACAAGACCAGAATTTTTCTAAGAAACTAAATAACCCAACTATGTCAGACAGTCACTTGAATGAAAAAATAACAGCCTCAATCACTCTATAACCACCTCCAATAAGTGGGATATTCGAAAACACAAGCCAAACTCCGAAATATCACCTGATTGAAGACTTCAGCTTCAATCAGCAGTACAGTGTATCTTCATTCCTAGTAACATTCAAAGAATTCAATATGAAAGACTGACATTCAATCCATTCAAGTGCAGTCAACAAAACTGCTTTCAGGAAAAAAAAAGAGTTTAATACTAAGTATACATTCCTCTACATTTTTTTCAGCTCCAACTCTGGACAGTTAGACCACCAGAAAGTACCATACCATTGGTTTAGTTTCCCACTAAAAGACTTGTACCAGGTTATACTTGTTACACTCTTAATTTCATGTCACACCCACATGAACAATGTTTTTTTAACCTTCTGCAAAACTCCCATTAAAGACACTGCTCATCGTCATTCTTGGATTCTTTATGCTAAGATTTACACAAATTTTTCTTGGACTGAGAGCCAGAAAAGGATTCTCTTCCCTAAAATTGTTATGCTTCTTTTTATCAGATAAGAACTTTAATAACTGGTGTGTTCCTTTTTAGAATTAAGTTCAAGTATACTGACGCTTGAAAATAGCACTAAATTTTAATGTTCTAGTACAATTATTATCTTACTCAGTTTCTAGATAGAATTTTCTTCCCATTCCATCTTTCTGGTTTCTAATCTGTCGGACTTTAACATTTCTTTTGTATATACGTCCTCACTCTAAACGACCTCAAACCCTCGGAATCAGACGGGGTACCAAAAACAAAACACTGGAACAGGATCCAAAGTCTGCCTTACGAGCGGAAACAGAAACTCTTTCAACGCATCTCTAGGATTTATCAAAAGAGAGAATCAAAGAGCAGTAAAGAAAAATGCTGATAAATGCTCTTTGTCCTGGTGACCAAAACTATTCCACCTGGGACACCAGGAAGCACACTCTACAATGGAGACACATCCAAGGCAATAATTAGGAACATATGCCCATGGGTATTTTTCCTTTTCTTCTCTCCTCATTCTCCTCCCTTTTTAACTTATTTGGTTTTACGTCAGGCCTACTGGGAACACTCAGGTATGAGTTGAGTGATACAGGAGCTAAAGAAGAGCAGCATATTTGTCAGATTATATACTCAGAACCACCGCACTGTTTGTGTTTCACATCTCACAAAGAAAAGTCACAAGGGACACATTTGAGCATCAGTACTTACTGAACACTGTGAATAATTCATCTGAAATCTACACAGCTACATGAGCCTTAAGCTTAAGAACTGAAATCAAAATTCTATTTCTAGTCAAGTAATATCCCTTAAACTCAATTATCACCCCCAAATTTGAAATAAATGGTCAACCACCCATTTCTTTAGAATATTTATATATCACTACAGTTTTAATTAAATTCCAACACAGCCACATTTATTTAATACCTCAATTTAAAAAGCCATCAAATTAAGCTACAGCATGTTATACAAAAAATTGAAGGCAGAAGGGGACAACAGAGGACCAGATGGTTAGATGGCATCACTGACTCAATGGACAAGAGTATGAGCAAGCTGTGGGAGATGGTGAAGGACAGGGAAGCCTGGTGTGCTTCAGTCCATGGGGTCACAAAGAGTAGGACATGTCTGAGCGACTGAACAACCACAAATTCACTCCCATGTTTCCCATTTTTATATTTTAATTTGAAATCTTTACATCATAAAAGGCTCAGGTTAGAAATGCCATTATTCACTGACATTTTTTCAAAGCATACCAAGTACAAAGATTGAGATCAAAGATCAAGAATAGTGAAGAAAAAGAAGGTAGATAATGCACTTTACACCAGGGCTTTATTAGAAGTACCTGGGCTTCCCTGGTGGCTCAGACAGTAAAGCATCTGTCTGCAACGCAGGAGACCAGGGTTTGATCCCTTGGTCGGGAAGATCCCCTGGAGAAGGAAATGGCAGCCCACTCCAGTATTCTTGTCTGGAAAATCCTATGGACAGAGAATCCTGGTAGGCTACAGTCCATGGGGTCGCAAAGAGTTGGACACGACTGAGTGATTTCACTTTCACTTTTCTTTCTTTTAGGAAAATCAGGCATATCGAGACAAACAACCGATACTGATTATCATCCCCCTAGCCAATCAGGTAAATTAATTTTGCACTATATACTTTTTAAACAAGTGTATGTGGCAGAGTAGGTGAGAGAAGGCAGCTGGAAAGGCTTGCTTTACTTGTTGGTTTCAAATCTCTTCAGCTTTTTGAAAAGAGCATCTTCAAAAAATTTTTGCCTGCACTGCAGATTTTTGCAGGGTAATGTGTCCTATTTCAAAAGCTTTGCTGAATTTGAAAAACTACAATTACTGTTTTCATCCTGTCATGTCAAAAATTCTTACTAACTATTAAGGATGCTCTTCATTCCCTATGCACACCAACCCTGACATGCTTAAAGGATTCATATTTGGCATTTAGTCACAAAAGGAACCAACAGACATAAAAGGGAAGAACTCAGCTAAATCCTCACATAGCTCAGGATAAAGCTTCCATGATTAAAATCCTGTGACCTGATTTTCATAAAGTAAAAAAACAAATACTTCTTTAAACAAATATTTTATCTGCCTTTAATTTTTTTTCTTAGCAGGATTATTCTAATGGCAGCCAAAAAATGCAGCTGCTTCCAGTTCTATTTAACAAAAAGTAATCTGGGAAGTTAAAGTGTCAGAAGTATTTTATCTTAAACAAGGTAAAGTGGCTCTGCTTCATGAAGTAAACCATTAAGTTTTATTTTATGCAAGGAAAACTATAAATATCTAAATACAAACATCAAGTTATTTTGAATTTTAGGTAACATAAGAGAGAAAATAGTTATTTCCATTACTGAGCAAACAACAAGACAAAGTATTCGTTGCTGTTTGAAATTCAGAAAGAACAGGTAGCTGCAAACCCAATCAGCTTATGATTTTGTTCAAGAAAAATATTTTGTCTTCAAAATAATTAATGGAAAAAATGAGAACTGGCTGACAGATAAGTCTCTGTATTACAGTTTCATATACAACATCAGTTCAGTTCAGTGGCTCAGTCATGTCCGACTCTTTGCAACCCCATGGACTGTAGCACGCAAGACCTCCCTGTCCATCGCCAACTCCCTGAGTTCACTCAAACTTATGTCCATTGAGTCAGTGATGTCATCCAGCTATCTCATCCTCTGTCATGCCCTTCTCCTCCCGCCTTCAATCTTTCTCAGCATCAGGGTCTTTTCAAATGAGTCAATTCTTTGCATCAGGTGGCCAAAGTACTGGAATTTCAGTTTCAGCATCAGTCCTTCCAATGAGTACTCAGGACTGATTTTCTTTAAGATGGACTGGTTGGATCTCCTTATATATATAACGTACCTATAGAAAAAACTTAAATCATTTTACCTTGTTTTACCCAATGAATCAGGTAGCCCATTTCTACAAGACCACATCAGAATAAGATGGGACCTGTATTTTATGATCTCTGTTTGTTTCAAAGGCAAACCATTCAATATCATGGTAATCGAAGCCTATGCTCCAACCAGTAAAGCTGAAGAAGCTGAAGTTGAACAGTTCTATGAAGACCTGCAAGTCCTTTTAGAACTAACATCCAAAAAAGATGTCCTTTTTATTACAGGGGACTAGAATGCAAAAGTAGGAAGTCAAGAAACACCTGGAGTAACAGGCAAATTTGGCCATGGAATGTGGAATGAAGCAGGGCAAAGGCTAAAAGAGTTTTGCCAAGAGAACACACTGCTCATAGCAAACACCCTCTTCCAACAACACAAGAGAAGATTCTACACATGGACATCACTAGATGGTCAACACCAAAATCAGACTGATTATATTCTTTGCAACCAAAGATGGAGAAGCTCTATACAGTCAGCAAAAACAAGAGTGGGAGCTGACTGTGGCTCAGATCATGAACTCCTTATTGCCAAAAGTGAAAAGTGAAAGTGAAGTCGCTCAGTTGTGTCCGACTCTTTGCGACCCCAGAGACTGTAGCCTACTAGTCTCTGTCCATGGGATTTTCCAGACAATAGTACTGGACTGGATTGCCATTTCTTTCTCCAGGGGATCTTCCCTACCCAGGGATCGAACCTGGGTCTCCCGGATTGTAGACAGACGCTTAACCGTCTGAGCCGGGCCTTATTGCCAAATTCAGACTTAAATGGAAGAAAGTAGGGAAAACCACTAGACCAGTCAGGTATGACCTAAATTAAAACCCTTATGATTATACAATGGAAGTGAGAAATAGATTTAAGGGACTAGATTTGATAGACATACTGCCTGATGAACTATGGACCAAGGAGACAGGGATCAAGACCATCCCCATGGAAAAGAAATCCAAAAAAGCAAAATGGCTGTCTGAGGAGGCCTTACAAATAGCTGTGAAAAGAAAGGAAACGAAAAGCGAAGGAGAAAAGGAAAGATATAAGCATCTGAATGCAGAGTTCCAAAGAATAGCAAGAAGAGATAAGAAAGCCTTCTTCAGTGACCAATGCAAAGAAACAGAGGAAAACAACAGAATAGGAAAGACTAGAGATCTCTTCAAGAAAATTAGAGATACCAAGGGAACATTTCAGGCAAAGATGGGCTCAATAAAGGACAGAAATGGTAGGGATCTAACAGAAGCAGATTTAAGAAGAGGTGGCAAGAATACACAGAACTGTACAAAAAAGATCTTCATGACCCCAATAATCACGATGGTGTGATCACTCACCTAGAGCCAGACATCCTGTAATGTGAAGTCAAGTGGACCTTAGAAAGCATCACTACGAACAAAGCTAGTGGAGGTGATGGGATTCCAGTGGAGCTATTTCAAATCCTGAAAGATGATGCTGTGAAAGTGCTGCACTCAATATGTTTAAGAAGAGGTGGCAAGAATACACAGAACTGTACAAAAAAGATCTTCATGACCCCAATAATCACGATGGTGTGATCACTCACCTAGAGCCAGACATCCTGTAATGTGAAGTCAAGTGGACCTTAGAAAGCATCACTACGAACAAAGCTAGTGGAGGTGATGGGATTCCAGTGGAGCTATTTCAAATCCTGAAAGATGATGCTGTGAAAGTGCTGCACTCAATATGCCAGCAAATTTGGAAAACTCAGCAGTGGCCACAGGACTGGAAAAGGTCAGTTTTCATTCCAATCCCAGAGAAAGCCAATGCCAAAGAATGCTCAAACTACTGCACAATTGCATTCATTTCACATGCTAGTAAAGTAATGCTCACAATTCTCCAAACCAGGCTTCAGCAGTATGTGAACCATGAACTTCCAGATGTTCAAGCTGGTTTTAGAAAAGGCAGAGGAACCAGAGATCAAATTGCCAACATCTGCTGGATCATGGAAAAAGCAAGAGTTCCTGAAAAACATCTATTTCTGTTTTATTGACTCTGCCAAAGCCTTTGACTGTGTGGATCACAATCAACTGTAGAAAATTGTGAAAGAGATGGGAATACCAGACCACCTGACCTGCCTCTTGAGAAACCTATATGAAGGTCAGGAAGCAACAGTTAGAACTTGACATGGAACAACAGACTGGTTCCAAATAGGAAAAGGAGTACGTCAAGGCTGTATATTGTCACTCTGCTTATTTAACTTCTATGCAGAGTACATCATGAGAAACACTGGGCTGAAAGAAGCACAAGCTGGAATCAAGATTGTCAGGAGAAGTATCAATAGCCTCAGATATGCAGATGACACCACCCTTATGGCAGAAAGTGAAGACTGAAGAGCCTCTTGATGAAAGTGAAAGAGGAGATGTTGGCTTAAAGCTCAACATTCAGAAAACTAAGATCATGGCATCTGGTCTCATCACTTCATGCCAGGTAGATCAGGAAAGAGTAGAAACAGTGTCAGACTTTATTTTTGGGGGCTCCAAAATCATTGTAGATGGTGACTGTAGCCATGAAATTAAAAGATGCTTACTCCTTGGAAGAAAAGTTATGACCAACCTAGATAGCATATTCAAAAGCAGAGACATTACTTTGCCAACAAAGGTCCATCCAATCAAGGCTATTGTTTTTCCAGTGGTCATTATGAATGTAAAAGTTGGACAGTGAAGAAAGCTGAGCGCCAAAGAACTGATGCTTTTGAACTGTGGTGTTAGAGAAGATTCTTGAGAGTCCCTTGGACTGCAAGGAGGTCCAACCAGTCCATTTTGAAGGAGATCAGTCCTGAGTGTTCTTTGGAAGGAATGTTGCTAAGTTGAAACTCCAGTACTTTGGCCACCTCATGCGAAGAGTTGACTCATTGGGAAAGACTCTGATGCTGGGAGGGATTGGGGGCAGGAGGAGAAGGGGACAACAGAGGATGAGATGGCTGGATGGCATTACCGACTGATAGACATGAGTTTGAGTGAATTCCAGGAGATGGTGATGGTCAGGGAGGCCTGATGTGCTATGATTCATGGGGTCGCAAAGAGTCAGACATGACTGAGTAACTGAACTGAACTGTATTTTATAACTGCATAAAAATAAAATTATTCAAGTGAGTCAATTTTCGAATTGCTCTTGTTCTGCATCAATCTTATGTGAAAAGAGTAAACAAAGGAGTCAGTGGGGAGAGATGATCCTTTGAAACAGAGCTGTTACATCAGATGTACATACAAGTTAAAATACTACAGTAAAAAAGAATAAGTCAGCCATCAGCACAGCAATGTTCTCCCTGGCCAGACTGCTTGGATAGTTTTTGGTATCCTTATTGACTCAAACAAAATTACCTGTATCTGAAAAAAAAGAAAAAGTCTTCTGCATTTCTGAAATACAATGAAGACTCTCCTAGGGAATCATCTTTTAATGTCTGAGTATCTGTGGTAAACATAGTAAGAGCCCTCCAAAGATGCCCGTGTTCTACTCTTTGGATTTGTAAAAACACTAGTTCAAAGACAGCGAAGACGGTTTTGCAGATGTGATTAAGGCTAAGGAATCTGAGCTAGGGAGATTTTTCTGCATTACCTGCGTGGGTTCAATTAAAGCACATGCATCCTTAAAAGCAGACAACCTGTACCTGCTATGGCCAGAGAGAGAGATGTGACGGAGGGCCAAACAGATGCAATGTTGTTAATGTTGAAGAAGGAAGGAGGCTACTAGCCAAGGAATGTGGTGGCCTCTAAAAACAGGACTTCAAAGGCAAGCAAACAGATTCTCCCCTGCAGCCTCCAGAAAGGAACACAATCCTGACAATAACTTGATAATAGCTCAGTGAATCCTGTATCAGACTTCTGCCCCCACAAAACTACAGGATCATAAGTTTGTGGTTTTTTTAAGATACCAATCTTGCAGTAATATATTACAGCAGCACAGAAACTAACACACTCATACAGATAATGAAGAAAATTTCTTTTTTGACAAAGGAATGGGATGTCCTGTTAAAGAATAAAAACTACTTAGTGAATTAGCAAAATTTAAGGTAGAGCCTTTCCATACAAATTTATAAATATATGCTTTAAATCCACTTTAAACCTTTCACACAAGAAATCCAATGTTATGTGTTACAAACGGATCAGTCAATAAATCTTGTTCCCATGTCACCCAGTTCCATAGGCTAAAAACAAGTCTGTGATACCAGAAAAAAAGGCCAGTACAGGGCAACCACCCTTCCCACTCCTCTGGACTACTCACTCGATGAATTCCTCTTTACACTGCTGTAGCATCTCACATGTCTGCTGGATCTCTTGCTCACTTAAAAGCACCAACATCCCAATAGTTAGGTGAAGCTTTTTAGGATTCTGGAAAATGCTGCTATCAACCCCATGATCCTGTTATCAAAGGGAGAAAAACAAGAAACTCAGCCCATACAAAACTAAATGGCAGGACAGAAATGAACAGAAAGAAATAAACTCACAAATCCATAACCAACTGACTTTTCAACCAGGGTGCCAGGACAATTTAGTGGTAAAAGAAGAGTCTCTTCAACATATTGGGACAACTGAATACCTACATGCAAAAGAATGAAGTTGAACCCATACCTCATATTATATACAAAATCTATATGGAAATGGATCAATGATATAGGAGCCAAAAACCATATAATCACACTGCTGCTGCTGCTCAGTCGCTTCAGTCGTGTCTGACTGTGTGACCCTAGAGACGGCAGCCCACCAGGCTCCTCCAACCACGGGATTTTCCAGGCAAGAGTACTGCAGTGGGCTGCCATTGCCTTCTCCGCACAAAACTCCTAGAAGACAGGAAAATCTTCATGACCCCTTGGATTTGGCAATGGATTCTTAGATATGACACCAGTAGTATGGCAACAGAAGAAAAATTAAGTAAATCAAACTTCACACTTTAAAACTTTTGTGTATCAAAGGAGTATCAAGAAAGTAAAAAGACAACCTAAAGAATGGGAGAAATATTTGTAAACGATATACCTGAGAAGGGTCACACAGTACGCATAATATATAAAGAACACTGACAGAGCTCAACAACTAAAAGACAACTCAATTTAAAAAACGGAACAAGGAGTTGAGTAGACATTTCTCCAAAGAAGAAATACAAATGGCTAACGACTACATGAAGATGTTCAGTGTCTTCAGCCATTAAGGGAAATGCAAGTCAAAACCACAATGCGGTGCCATTTCACACCCATCATGCTGGTTATAATTGAAAGAGTGGAAAACAACAAGTGCTGGCAAGGATGTGTATCAAGGGTATGGGATTCCCTTTAGGGGTGATAAAAACATTTGAAATATTACAGAATTGGTAGTTGCACAACACAGCTAATGTACAAAATGCCACTGAATCATTCATTTTTAAATGGTTAATTTTATGTTAAATGAATTTCACTTCAATAAAGCAGTATTTTTTAAAAAATGAACTGGTAGCCTGACAAAATGGTATATCCAGGAAAAACAGAATGCTACCTAATTATAGACTCTAATAATCTTTTGTTCCTCATCGGCTTTTAATTAGCTCAGAGCAACTGGGCCTCTTATGGCCTTACCCAAAGAAAGATAATATACTCTTTATAAAAGACAGTTTTTATCTTAGCAGACACTGCAGTATTTATAGGTAAAATACTGTGTTAAGAACAAACTGTCCCCAAGCAAAGACAGATGAAAAATGAATTCAGAGAAATATCTAGACACTGGAGTTGCCACATCAAATATGGTCACCCTTTTCTGGCATCATCATTCTTTGCACTTAAAACTTTTGTCTCTGAAAGCAGAAAAAGTAAATATATTTATGAACCCCACTGTCACTTTTAAAAAGACATAAAATTCACTTAGCATACAACTAACCATTTTAGGATGACAATCGAGTTGTATTTAGTGTATTCACAATGTTGTACAACTGCCAGCTCTCTTTAGTTTTAAAACTTTTACAGCACCTCATAAAAACACTTCATCTTATTAAATAATCACTCTATTATTTCTCATCGCTTATCCTCTAGAAACTTCTAGCTTGCTTTTTATCTCTTTGGAGTTTGGTACTCTGGATATGGCAAATAAAATAAATCATACTACATACAACCTTTGCATCTTGCTTCTTTCACTTAGCATGCTTTCAAACTTCATTCAAATTGAAGCATATATCAGTACTTCATTTCTTTTAATGGCTGAATAATATTCCAGTGTATGCATATAACACAATTGGATTATCCATTTAACTCTTGATGGCCATTAAGGTTGATTCCATCTTTTGGCTAGCATTAAGAATAATGCTGCTTTAAAACACATTTGTGATCACTGATGAACATAGATGCAAAAATCCTTAACAAAATTCTAGCAAACAGAATCCAACAACACATTAAAAAGATCATACATCATGACCAAGTGGGCTTTATCACAGGGATGCAAGGATTCTTCAATATCCACAAATCAATCAATGTAATACATCACATTAACAAATTGAAAAATAAAAACT